>BLKR01013164.1:0-13239 GCA_011170035.1 Teleogryllus occipitalis | reverse complement strand
CACCTGTTCGGCATTTCTGCCTTTCAGGGATGTTAACTTTTTACAACATAATGATTTGTCATTCCTTCTCACGCTAATTGTCCTGATTGTTACAGGCTGTTTTCAGTGTATAATTTTGAAAATAGAGTATACTGATAGGGAATTTATACTCGTACTCGTCTTTAAATAAAATATTTGTGATTTAATATGTTATATTAATAGATGTTGGGAACTAATGCCGTTGAGTATTTATGGAGGTCTGAATTTATCCTTGGGAAATCGTGAGCATATTCTGTTTGGTTTTGGGTAGTTTTTGCCAAGTTTGAAAATGGGCGTGGCTGGAGATCCAGAAAGAATATCGAAACACTTTTCAGAGGATTCTAGTATGTATTCTTGTATTGACTCTATTTGTAATTCTCTCTGAAGTTGCTTGTTACTAATAAACCAGGGAGCCTTAGTTACTTTTCTTAAGCATTTATTTTGGATGATTTGCAGTTTTTCAAGAAGTGTTTTAGCTGCGTTACACGAAATTGGGCAAGCATACGTGATTGTTGGTCGTAATATCGATTTATAAATTGAAGTTCCACATTCAATACTTAGAGCTGATTTAGAGTTTAGTAGAGGATACAGTTTAGCAATTTTTGCGTAAGTTTTATTTGTAATTGTTTTAATGTGATCTTTCCAGGTTAATTTCGAATCGAGCATTAGTCCTAAATATTTAACAGAAGTTTGTTTGGGGAGCCATTCTATTATTGAATTTTGAATTTTAAGGGGGGGGCGGGGTTGGTGGTCTTCGAAGTGTGAAGACTTTTGCTTGGGTTTTATGCGAGTTTATTTTGATTCTCCACTGTTCGAACCAGGTGATGTAAGTTGTTAAGTCATTCTGAAGGTTGTCGTAACCGCAAAGTGTATCCTCGTGGGCTGTAAATAGCGGTATCGTCTGCGAATAGAGCGATTTCTGAATCAGCTGGCTTTGGGTTATCCGATAAGAATATGCTGAAAAGTAAAGGTGATAAGCATGACCCTTGAGGGACCCCGGAACTAGTTTGACATTGGCAAGAATACGTAGAATTGATTCTTACGAGGAAATGGCGATCTATTAGAAAGCTGTCGATAATTTTATAGAGGTAGTTTGGAGTACCTAGGCGTTGTAGTTTAAATAGTAGTCCGGGGTGCCACATTTTGTCAAATGCCTTTTCAATGTCAAGAAATATTGCTAATGTGTGTTTGTGTTGATGAAATGCATTAGCCATGAACTCTGAAAGTCTCAGGAGTTGGTGCGTTGTCGAGTGTCTGTTTCTAAATCCGAATTGAGTATTAGGTATAGCCTTTATTTCTGATACATATTTGTTTAAACGCGTATATATTAGTTTCTCGAATAATTTGCCAAGAGTTGGAAGTAAAATCTTATCGATCTATAATTGGATAGATTTTGTGGGTCTTTTCCTAGTTTGTTGAACGGGAGGATAATAGCAGTTTTCCATTTTTTAGGAAAATGACCTAGTCTTAATGCCGAATTGAAAATGGCAGTTATAGCCGCGAGTGCCTTTTGGTTAGTGCTTTGAGGGCTTTATTACTAATATTATCATATCCTGTTGACATTCTAGATTTTAATTGATTGATTGTTTTTCTGACTTCGGAAGGTGAAATAAACTTGATTTTTTGGGACAGTTGCAACTTGTTTCGCTGATTAGAATAAAATGTAATTGTTGTACTAGTTGTTGTAAATTGGATTTGGAGTAAAAGTTTTCTGAAAGTGTTTGGCTAATAAATTGGCTTTGTCTTTATCTGAATATGCGATTTCTGAATCGCTTTTTAGAATTGAGATTTCTACTTTCTCTTTGGTGATTCGTTTGATTGTAGACCACATTGGTCTGCTGTTAGGATGAATTTGTTTTATTATGTTCTGATATTCGGAATAACGAAATTGTTCTAGTCTGCATTTTATTATTATGGAAATTTTATTTAATTTTACCTTCAGGTCTGGTCTCCTGGTTGTTTGCCAATATCGCCTAAGGTTATGTTTAGTTTTGATTAGATTTACTATTTTCAATGGTATTGGTTTTCGTGTTTTAACATTTGCGTGTCATTTTGTTGTTGATTGCTCAATCGTTTCTGTATCGATTGAGTTATATCCAGTACTTGCTTATCTAATTCATCATTAGTTTGAATGTGACTAGGGTATATTATATTGGTGTCAATTAGCTCCTTAAATTTATTCCAATTAATTTGGCCCAAGCTTTCATTACATTGTAATAATTGGGCCAACGGCGAATTGGAGCAGTTTATTTTGATAATTACTGGGGAGTGATCCGAGTCTAGTTCGGGCAACACTGTTTGAATTAAGGGCAAATTGAAATTTTTTGTCAATACTATATCTAGTATATCCGGAATAACATTGCTGTTATAAGAATAGTGTGTTGGATATTGGGAGGCCAAAATATGAATATCCTTGGATACTGCGTAGGTAAATAATTTTGTACCGTGGTTGGAAGTGGTATTGCATGCCCATAATTTATTTTTACTGTTTAAATCGCCAGCTAATAATATACTATTGGTATTGTTTTTAAAGATTACTTTATAAGCTTTTAATGGGAATTTTTTATTTGGTGGTTTATATGCTGCAATTATTTCGCAATTATTGTTACCTATATTTATTGCTACTGCTGTTGTTTCGAGTTCTGGGGAGTTTGGTCTATGAATCGCTTGATGCTTTAATTTGTTCGACTTGTTTGTTTGCATGGCTACACCACCTGAAGTCACTTCTGTGGTTCTATCGTTTCTATATATTTTGTATCCTGGTATTTTAAATTTTTCCATTTAGCACTAAATGTGTTTCTGTAACACACGCAATATGAATTTTATAGTGATGCATGAATTGTTCAAATATTATCTGCTGCCTTTTGATACCGTTAGCGTTTTAGTTTAATATTTTTAGTTCTTGGATTTTATTTGCCATTTTGAAGGATTGGCATTAACAACTGCACTAAGTTTTGAATTTGGGGTATTATAGCTGAGATTACTTGGTTTACTATTGTATTAACAAGTTGAATTACGTCAATTTGAGGTTGTGGGCTTGTAGGTGGCCGTACTGTTTGCCAAGCTGTTAGTTTGCGTTGTGGGAGACCGGGAAAGTTTTCATTATTTAAAAGAATAGGAGGTTGCTCACGTGTTTCAGTTGCCTGGTGCGATTTACCGAGATTTTTCTCTAAAAGGAATGCTGCCCGTGACCTACGAACTTCTTGGTACACACGGCAGCCTTGATAATTTGCTGTGTGCCCCTCGCCACAGTTAGCACAAATCAGTTTGGAATTTTTGGGAACGGTACATTTAGAATAGTAATGCTCTCCATCACAACGAACACACCTGGAAGTTACGTGACTATTAGCCTGAGAATGTCCGAATGACTGACAATTTTTACATTGTACAGGTGAATTACGTTTAATCCTAGGTTGAATTTGAATGATACAATTCATGAAATTGTTTACATTGTAGATAGATTTTGCTTCTTCAGTCTCTAATAAGTCCGTAGCACAAGTTTGTAGTGACTGTCTTTGTTTATTATATAACCTACATACTTTAATTACTGAGTAATTGAGGCTTTTGAATTCTTCATATATTTCACTTTCTTTAAGAGATTCTGGTACTCCCTTAAGCATAACTGTAAAGCTTTTCGTCGAAGGGTCCCTGTATGTATAAAATGACACTGATTTATCTTCACAAAATTTCTTATAGTTTCTAAAGTCGTCTATTTCGGTGAAGAAAACCTTGATTCCATTCTGGTGTGATCTAGTAGAAAAGTTGTTTTTAGCTACTGACTTGATATCATCTAATATTATTTTATTGTTTTCACCTAACACATGTATGGGAGGGATTTTCACTACTGGGGTAACATTAACTGGTTCATTTGGAGTTTCATCTTCCGTATTTCATATCTGTTAGCAACTGGTACTCCATACATATCACGAGAATCGTAAGTTCTTTGTCTTTTAGCAGCGTTCTTTTCCATAATATTTGATTCACTACTTACATTTTGTTGAGGGGATTGGCTACTTAGCAGCGATAGGGAAGAATGCTGGATCTGCGGAAAATGTTGAAAATTTTGATATTGTTGGAACTGCGGAATAATAATGCGTTGGTCCTGAAGGTATTGTAAAAACTGTTTTTGTTGGTCTTGCATCATTTTCCATTGTTGCTGTGCCTGAAGTTGGCGGTTTTGTTGCATTTGAAGATCTTCTGATTGTTGCTGAGCGGATGGAGTGCTCTCGGCCATTTCAATATTTGAATTTACACCACCGTTTGGATTGTTTAACGCGTCTAGAGCATTTTTAATTGCTTCCGCTGTTGAGTCCGAACTTGGATCCATGAACACTGTGATAACGTGGAGGACACTAGCCTATGCGCGTTAATCACTTGGTTGTCCACTGGGTAATGCTCTGGCCGAGACCAGAGCATATACTTTTGAACACGTACTGATCGCACTTATTAAATTTTGTATTTAGCACTTTGTAAGAAACTAAGTGACTATTCGTTAGTCGTTTCACTGCACTCGCCACTCTTAGCTCTAGCAAAGTGACCACTGCGATGTGAACTTGAGCTGCGGAGCGCGATGTGAACGCTACCGCTTCTCTCGACGAACTGGTCCCAATTTTCTCGTTACGATTGGCTGAACATGAGATGACGCAATCATTCGTGCCGTAAAATCTAACACATCCTTTGTGCTAAAAAATGCTATTTTATAAACCATTTCTTTCAACAGAGGAGGTCGTTTATAATGCTGGCATACAAAAACAATTGTTTATGAAATTAAAATTCAGGCGAAGAATATATTTAAAATTAAAGTACAGTAGTTAATTTTGCACTACTGAAATAATTCCAATTTTTCATGTTGTTTTTTTCCTTCGAAATATTGGTGTTTCATGAAATCTAGCCACCAATATTAATTTTTCCCTAATCTAAGTAATTTTACGCACGAGCAGTACGTAATTCTCGTACGAGCAGTTGATTTCCAGGCCCACAATTTCAAATTAGTAGCGTAAAGAAGCCCTGAGAACGTGTAAGGATAGCGAACCCAACGTAGTGAGTATTGTTGGAAATGTAATTAAAACTGATCTAGCCAAAATAATAAATATCCGAATATATACAGCTTTGTTTACCAAATAAAATGGTTCAGTGTCTAGCTACGTGTAGCGTGCTGACTTCGCAGTCGGAAGGATTCGATCCCCGGGCCGGCCATCCTCACCGGGGTTTGTCGTGGTTTTCCTCGGTCATAACGCGAATATTAGGATGGTTTCAAAAGTCGACTATTACCTCCCCCACCTCATCATCATCATCATCATATCATCTCATAATTCATTAATAATAATAATAATAATAATAATAATAATAATAATAATAATAACAACAACAACAACAACAACACCAACAACAATAATACACCACCTTCAGGGAAAACGGAAAACTACCCTATTTCAGTATAGGGCGGTTTCAGTGTTTGGTATGGGTTTTATATTAACCACGGGAAAACATACAGTGCCGATGTGTGATAATGACAATAAAGTGTGACAACGCTGTCTGTACCGAGGCCCAATTGCCAAGCACAAAGGATGGTGCAATGTATAAATACAAGGATTATTTCAGAAGGCATGGCAACTATTTTTTATCAATCAATAAAGCTGCAGAAAACAAAAATCAGAATATACGATTAAAAGTCGCTGGAACGTGCTTCGGAATGTCGGTACTAAATTGAGATCCGGATGGATAAGGGATAATGAAAGATGCGTAAATTGAGACCATTGTTTAAATCGTTTTATATATGTTCAAAACAAAACCAATCTCATTTTCTTCATGTTGGAATCGTTCAAGATTAAGGGCATATCGAGTCAATTTTTGTACCAGTTAAAACATGTGGCACCCACTTTATATAAACCTTGAGCATCTTCATGTCATTCCTTAAAATACGGAACACTGTTATCCCGACATATCTGTATACATAGCTAATTCCGCCACAGTCCAACGCCTTTCATCTGCTAAATAATGTTCGATAACAGCCACATGCTCCTCTGTGTGAGCAGATGTTGGACGTCCACTGCGCTGCAGGTCGACAGTTGCTACGCGTCCACGTTTGAAGGCCTCCACCCAACGTGCAACAGTTCAATTGGGCAAAGCCCTATCACCCAATGCCCAGTATACTCTCTGCCAATGCCCTTAATAGCTTGGTATGCCATTCACGAGCATGTCTATTACGCAGAAATGCAATTTTTACATACGCTCGCTGTTCAACTTTGGTGCCATCCTTCTCGGAACACAGTCTCTAGGAGAACGTAAAATAGTGTTGTCTATTAAAAACACCAAATCACTCAGACATCATCTGGTTGGTCGCATCCCGTACTGTTCCAACATCCCCTGGATATACCCCAGAAAACAGCCCCTGAGTAGAGGCGGTATTGACTGTGCACACCATGTTTTCATAGTAGGTATATAGTGCAATACCCGCATATGTGGTTATTCGGAATATATAAAATAGTTGCCATGAATTCTGAAATGATCTTCAGCGACTTGTATTTTTTTGTAAATTTCTGGTGTGACAAAGTTTGACAACATTGGGGGATACAATGCGGCTTTTTGTCTCGGCTTCTTAAAAGTGTTCAAGCAAAATTATTTTGTAATGTTCAAAAGTTCTTTTGGAAAAAACAAACACACATAGCCACAAAAATTTTATTAATTTTATAGGGGAAACGTAACAATATTCATTATTTTAATACTTTTACTTTTTCTACAGTTACACAGAAAATATTTTATATAAATAAATTTGATCTCTGTGATTGAAAGTAATTATGCCTCTCACCCTATATGTTATTACCTTGTTTTTTGAATATTTGTATTGCACTGAACCGACAACTTGTATTATTTGTCAGTTTTATACAAAGTATAAGAACCAGTGACCTCTACAGCATACGCTAATAAAGCGCGCTCCAAAAAATCTCTTAATATTCTCTTCAAAAAACCATGCATGTAATTTCAAAGATCAAGTGTTTATTATAACATTTAAGTTAAGTAAGAAATGAAATTATGAGAACAAAAAACATAGAATTTATTAACAACTAACATAATCTGAAGTAACAAAATCAGAAGTTAAATTTTGTATTTTCCTAATAACTGTTACTATCTTTTAATGTCCTTTCATACGTTTTAAAGATTTTTAAAATCATGTTACGAACATGATTTTGAACATGAAAAACATGTTTAGAAAACAGTCTAAAGTCTTCGATGCCGCAATATTGTCCACAATATCCGTGCATAGGTTCTACTTTACTTTTGCCATCCATTATCTATAACAATCTCTCTGAACATTTCTAAATTATTCATTTCTAAGTAATCTACATACATGCACTTCTATGTCATAATCAGAGATCACTATTTTTATGCTCTCAGTGAGCTAGTCACTTTCATAACCTTGTTAAATTTCTTTATTAGAACAGTATATGTAATACCATGGAAACCGTCCGCCTCCTAAACACCCGGACATGTCTTCACATGTCAAATAACATGTTATTTCCACCATGTTGTCACCACAACCAATACCACCATCACGTAGTACATATACAACCTTCACGATTTCAAACCTTCTTGTATAATCTCTAATATTCCATGTCTTTACTATGACACTGTGATCTGTCACAGTATTTAAAATATATATTTTTTGTTATTAAATTCTGTATTTCTTAGTAGTTGATTTATTTTTAATTCAAGATAGACGCTACTAACCTGTGATAGTAATTTTGCTCATTTATTTGTTATGAATAATATCATCATTAGGGTATATTCATTCCCTGCAACTTTTCCTTCCACTCCAATTTTTTGTTTACCTTTTTTTTGTAATTAATATCCCCAAATCGACTCGAAACAACTTTCCGAAATGTACAATTTGTATCCTCATTATTCTAAAAGCGGATGTTTGTAAGCATATTCATTGTTGTCACAAATTAATATTGGGTAACGAGGACTCTGACTCTCAATCAACTACTCGCATAGTAACTGTTGGCTGCACGGACGAGTGGTTGGACAGGTCGCTTGCAAGCAAATGCGTATGCGGTGATGAGCACAAAAATTAGTAATTATTTCAGGACTCTGTCGAGAACTCCCATGAATAGGTCGCGTCATTCTCCTAAATTGATACTAAATGGCTGTCAAACAATATCAGCTGCGTTGCTTTGTTCCAGATAACCGTGGAATTACTGAAAACGGAATCGGTTTTCGATCCTTCGTAGCCAATCGTTCATACAGCCAACAGCTACTTCGCAAATAATTGCTTGAGAGTCTTTGATATCCAACATTAATTTCTGGCCAAACGCTATTTTCTTAATTTGTCAGTCAACTCTGAATTCTTTGTCAATCTGTTGGTCTCTAACATTAAAAATAGTATCATCGAAGATATTATAGTAATTCTAGAGGAGGGAAGCCACTGATGAATCTGTTTTCTTAAATAGCGCTACAATTCATTCAACATATCAAACATTCTTATGCTAATTACACAATTAATTAAAATCAAACCTCTTTTGTAACGAAGAAAGTAAAGAAATTCTTTCCAAGTTCAGATCACGGGAATAAAGTATTCACTCACTTTCTATTAATTATAGTATTTTACAGAGGATTTCTTTTTGCCAAGCTGACATTTCAAAGTGGAGCGTACGACATCAGATTTTTTGCGTCTATTTAACACAGTTATTTTCAAAACAAAAACTATGATGAAGATTAAAGATCATACCAAAATTTTTAAACTGTATAGTTTACCGCGCATTTATCTTAATTTTTCCCTACATCTTGTCGAAAACAGTGGTATACCAAAATACCTATGTATACTAGGTTAATTTTCAATTTATTATTATACCTACGACGAGGAATTTAAAAAAATCTCATCTATACGAAAATAACTCCGTATTAATATGAAAGTTTTAGTCATTGAAAATTATAAACATGCAGGATATTCTAAGATTCTTGTGGGATATGCAGTCACTTTATCCAACATCTATCAATTTTTCTCCTAATGAAATAGTGGCCCTGAATTACAGCTATATTCGATGTGTGTCGATGTCCTGTTCAGTACGAAATAGCTTCACTTATAACCGCTGAGTATACTTGGGGTTTTCTAACGTGGCGGCTGAGCGTAGTATCTCTAAGATGGAATTCGGCACGACTTTTTGCGTATTTCTTGGTTCTGCCGGAAGATGTCGCATGATCGCGACCACATCAAGCAGTACTGCTAATCAAGAGACTGTAGTGGCAGAACTGAGAATGACTCAAAACGACGTGCCAAATTCTATCTTGGAGATATTACCCTCATCCGCAAAGTTAGAAAAACCCAAGTATAACATGCTAAATCACGTAGTTCTTATTGTCCGTTTCTTGAAAAATGTTACAACAGTTGGAAGAAGAGTAGGCCGCCTCCGAAAAGAGAAACCAATGGTTTTTGAGCTGTACGATTCCAAGCATTTCGTTCTTTTCATTTGATCTGCGATGAAAGGATACCTATTCTCGCATAATCATTACGAGCAGAAACTCGCAGAAACGAAACAATGCGACTTCGGGTGAAACGTTCTCTCCCATTCTCTTACTTAATACTCTACTCTTCCCTCCGTTGTCATCCGTATTGAATTATACCGTATGTAACGTAATTTTTGTAACGTCCTTTCGCTTTTGTCCTTATTGCTTAAAGAGGGAATTTATCGATTAAAAACAAATTGGAAGGAGACATAATGAAGACAAATGGGAATAAATTGCGTTTTAGGGTTTAAAATATATAATCATAGTGTCTGACTAAATCATTTAATTCGCTGTTCTAACTAAATAATTTAATTCAATCGTAATTATAAAAAAGCAACACTTTATTTTTATTTCTCGCACTCATTTTCAAAGAAGAACAAGAAGTTATCTAATGGTTAGCCTGAAAACGGTGCATTTTCGGCAGAACAACTCTTAATGCCGAGCCTTGGTAACGAAAAAGTGGATACATCCTGTTGCTAAATGTAGAAAAAAATCCTCTAACAGATGGTCGCGCTAGACTGAGGGTCCTTAATACCGAGACATTGATTGACGGCTAAACGTCTGTCAGTCCGTCTGAGGTCAACGCCAGCGCCTAAAACGTTCAGGCGATTTTTTTTCAAAATTGATATGCCCCTATCGATCTAAAGAAACTTTGGGAGTTACAAACGGATATTTTGATTTTTCACGGTACTATACATGAAGTCTTAAAATCATTTTCAAAATTTTCTCAAAATGGCACAACACTTTTTCATCAAACTTTGTCTTCGGATAACGTAAATCCTGCTTAAGAGAATGATTTAGGTTTCAAGTTCGTTGATATCCCAGAACTTTAAAAATTGCAAATGTGCAATTTTTTTGAGCGTCTTCCTACGAAGATAATATTGAAGACAAGGAGTTTTTTTTAATAATATCTGTTTCATAAAGACGAATCTTTAATGAAGTTCATTTTCAATTTTCGAAACTATGAGTAGTTTTCGTGTGATTTGGCGAAGAATACAGGCAATTAAAATTTTGTTTTAACTTTTTTTCTAAAAACCGCTCTAAACTTTGGCTTTAATTTTTTTCGCTGTTATATGAAGGGATGCTTAACAGAATGGCGCGGGTTTCATTTTTGCTGAACTCTGTGAATTTATCGAAAATTGTAAATTTAGAAATGATGCAAGAAAGTATATACTGTTGTAGCACCACTAGTTAATGTTTGTATGTATTCTATTGTTTTATATTTTTATCTATTTTTATACTTGTTTATTTGCGTTTATATTTTCTTTTTATTTGTATTATGTATAATATATACATATATATACATACATACATATATATATATATATATATATATATATATATATATATATATATATATATATACACATACATACATACGTACATATTGTCACGAAACACGCCATCAAAATCCGCGGCGAGTCGTTTGCCACTCTTCCGATCAGTCTTCGTTATCCCTAAGTGAGCTTCGCTCCGCGTGGGCGTTACCTCCGACGTCCCACAGTTCACTGTCGATCCACCGTCAGATCTGTCGAGTTGATTTAATTCAATTGTCCTTTGTAGACTAATACCAGGACTGTACGTTAGAATGCATACAGGCAAGTTTACGACAAAGAAAAAGATTTTGGATATGAGACACAAATTCATTTATTCTTCAATTGGAAATAAACGCACAAAAAGAATGAACTCTACTATCTGGAATTTGTTACTTGAACGCGAATCTCGCATTCGAAATTGGCGTTGAGTAAAATTTCAACTGCCACCTTAATGCCTGTACAAAGTTTAATGATCATAAAAAATAGATACTCTCATTTGAGATTAGTTCTATATTTTTACTCTAGTTAACCAGCTGGTGCGAATGCTAACCTGGCCCCTGATTCGTTTTAAACATTACCAAATTTACACAAAATTTTTATTTTACGCCTTTAAACTATTTACAATTCTCACTGACTTGTGGATGATATTCAACATCGAATTTGTTGTTTTCAGAGCTTGGAAGAAACCTGTTTCTTATTTGCCATTATATGCAATCCTTGAGTATACATTTTAGAATTATTTTCAGATTCCTCCACATACCGTATGGATGGTAGATTAAGTAATTGGTTGCAGAGTAAGGAGCAACAATTAATTCTTAAGACCCGTTGACCGAGCTATCAGGATTTATATTTATTTGTAATATATCCGAAGACAGTAATAGATAATCAGGAATTCTGGAGTGTAACCTTTTCCTGGCGCCCAATTTGTGTATAAATCTGAAATTGTTTATAATTGACATTAGTAGTACTAAATACTAGAGACATATATATATATATATATATATATATATATATATATATATATATATATATATATATATATATATATATATATATATATCATGTATTATTTCTTTTTAATTTTAAGTTTTGTACTATTAGTAGAAATGAATTATTATTATTATTATTATTATTATTATTATTATTATTATTATTATTACTTCCCAAGAATTTTCGGACCAATGTGCATGTACAAAGTATGACACATTTCTGGATATTAATTATGGCATTTTTATTTATTTTCAGCGTTTCTAGTGAATTCTTTAAAGTCTTCGGGATGACGCCCGTTGCTGAAAGAACCACGGGGACGGTTTTGATTTCCGAGATGTTCCATTGCTCCTTCACGACATGTGCCAATTCCTTGTACTTCTGGATCTTCGTATGATATGCTGTAGCGAGATTGCTGGTGTCCACAACTGCCATGTCTACAAACCATACTTTCTTCTCATTTTTATTCCAGAGTGTTATATCCGGTCTGTTATGGTGTACTGTACGGTCCGTCAAAATACTACGATCCCAGTACAATTTATAGTTATTATTTTCAAGTACATTCTTTGGGATATACTTGTAGTATGGTGTATCATGGCATGGTGCTAAACCACAGATCTTGACGAGTTGGGCGTGGATAATTCGACCCACCATATCATGCCTGTTCTTATACTCCGTTGGGGCGAGTACACTGCATCCTGCTGTAATATGTTGAATTGTCTCGCCGCGTTGGCCACAGGCCCGGCAGTTATCAGAGGTCATCTCTGGATCATTGATGACATATTTGAGATAGTTTCTGGTTGCAATGACTTGATCTTGAATGGCAACCATGAACCCCTCAGTCTCTGGGTAGAGATATCCAATGCTGAGCCATTTGTACGACATGTCTACGTCTACATTTGGATTGGCTATTTCAGCTGGGTATCTCCTATGGATTGCTTTGTGCTTCCAGAGATCTATCTCTTGTTGGAAAGAGGGCTGTTGAAGTTCTATATTAGCTTGATTG
This sequence comes from Teleogryllus occipitalis, assembly GCA_011170035.1. NCBI lineage: Eukaryota > Metazoa > Arthropoda > Insecta > Orthoptera > Gryllidae > Teleogryllus > Teleogryllus occipitalis. The sequence continues at coordinate 408 of BLKR01013164.1, read as the reverse complement.
AGACTCAGAGGTGTATAATTGTAGTCCGCTTCAAGTACCACTTTGTGTAGATGAGAAGATAACGCTTTCTTCCTGAAGTATTCTCTCATACTGGTAATCTGTTTGAAATGGAGATTACTTATTTTCAGGATACCACGACCTCCCATCTTCCTTGGAAGCGTTACCCTCTGAATTGAGCTTTTGGGGTGGTGGTATTGGGAACGGCTCATTTGGACCCTAATAAGCCTTTCCAAGGATTCAATATCCGTCCTGGACCATTTAATGATGCCCAGTGAGAAAGTTATTACTGGTATTACTTACATGTTAACCGCTGCAGTTAGGTTTCGTGAATTGAGGAAGGTTTTGAATAAACTTTTCATTCTCTTCTCGAATTCCACCTGCAGCTTTTCTTTAATTTCACTGTGGATT
>BLKR01013163.1:0-13242 GCA_011170035.1 Teleogryllus occipitalis | reverse complement strand
AATATACATTAAAAATTGTCAATTTATAAGGGACTTTTATCCTGATAGCTACTGCTTCTATGTGTGTATTCAATGAAATCTCTTCAGGTAAGGTATATGGTAAGGCAAATATTGCTACTCCTCTACTAGCGATTCTTGAATGATTTCTGTTTTTGTAGAAGTTGTAATATCCTCTGATCTGTGCACAGTGATCATTAGAAAAATTTGTTTCCTGAATGCATAAACATATTGGATTAAATTTGTTTATTATTAACTTGATGTTTTCTAGTCTTCTATAGAATCCGTTTATGTTCCATTGTATTATTTCCATTACTTAGATTTTTTAATGGAGAGAAGAGCTGGTTGAAGGTTGACTCGTTGTCTCTTTGTTGTTTTTTCTTAATTGTTGTAATTTTTTTGAAAGGCGAGTACATTTGTTTTTCATTTGTGGGTTCATTTTGGCATGTAAATCTCTGCACATTCTGATTAATTCTTCAGTTTTATCTGTATACTCATCTACTATTTGTTTTATATTTTGGTTTGCTTTTGTTCTGTCCAAGAGGCTACTAAATTGGTCTAAATTTAGAGGATAAAGTTTCTCTTCATTGGTTGAATTTATTTCTTTTCCAATTTCTTCCCACACTTGTTCTTCTGTCCTGTTGTCAGTGTTTCTTGTTATTTTTTCCTTTCTTCCCTGTGTTTCCTTCCTTCACTTCATCACCTGATAAATTACTAAGTTGTATCTCTTCTGTATTATGACTTTCATCATTCGAGTCATTAGCATCATCAAATTCATCACCATCAGATCTTTGATCATTGTTTTTTGTTCTTTTATTCTTTTTTGGTTGTATCTTCTCATCTGTCTCCACTTTTGAGGTAATTTCTTGTAAGTCAGTAGTTGGGTTTTGTAGTTCTGTTTCATCATCATCAGTTTCATTGGGTGAGATCACTGTAATTGTAGATACCTGTGAATTGGTTGATGAGTGGGCTCTTTTTGTTCCTTTAAACATTTCTTTGGGTACTTTATTGTCCTTTTTATCTGGTTGACAATTCATTTCTTGGTCTTGACTGTAGGTTTCTTCAGAGACAGTTTCCGTTACATTGTATTGGATTTTCTCTTGTGTATTATCATTGTACAATGCACCATTTTCTGTTCCAGATTTAGATGTTACATCAGTCACTTGAATTCTGTTGATTACTGGGAAATTTCTATCATTAGGTATTAATTCTTCATTTGCATTTGTTTTGTCAGTTACTTTCTGTGATGCTTTTTGAATAGTTTCACTTATTGAATGATCAATTTGTTCTATCCCATCTGGTGAAATATTTTTTGTGGGGCACTGATTAGCTAAATGACCTGCTTGACTACATATGAAACAACACACATTATCTGTTGAAAAATATATTCTATATATTGTATCTTCAAAGAATATAGGTGTTGATTTAGGCAATTTATCAATATCATTTAGTTCTATAAACACCTGCCTTCGAAAGCTCATAATGTGGGAATATCCAGGGTCACTGATTCCAGCTTTTATAAATGATATTTTAGAACCAGTTCTTATATTTAATTTGGAAAGTTCAGCTTCTATAACACTGTGAGGCACTACAGGGCATACATTGGAGATGATCACTCTTCGTTGCGTACTGATTAAAGGTCTCAGACCAATTCAAAATTGTTTATTTTTATTGTACTATGTTTATCTGTGAGTTTCTTAGCTATGATTTTACTACTCAAAAATACACAGATTCTGTTGTTTGCTATTCTTGAAACAAATCTTATATCATTTGGTGAAACAATTGATGCCAATTTTCCCACATAATCTTTGATTGTCAAACCATCTTGTTTTTCAATGACTATGGCCTGATCTTTTGTTGGGAACATATCTATGGATGTTGCACTAGCATAGGTTTTTAACATTTTACCTTCTGGTTGTTGAACGGACATTGTGTTGGGAGTCTTCCCTCCTTGAAGGAGGATAGATTCGGCTGGAAACGAACTCCCCTTGGGTAATATAAAATATTCACCAACGTAGTAGTACGTCACCAGTCATTACAAAACAAAATCTCTCAATTCTCTTTACAATGAAACTTTACTCGTGAAACTAGCACTGGTTTTGTCAATAAACAGACACCAAGCGCGGCGGCCTCGCAGATGGAGAACGCAGCGCTCATTTGATCCGATACCTTTTTTTTTTTTTTTTTTTTTTTTTCCGTTATTTAAGGTCGCATCAACATCTAAGGTCATTAGCGACCACTATTACTGTAGATTCAACTGTAGGGGCAACTGTAGGAAGAACACTTATGGATAACACAGACACACACAAACATCCATGCCCGAGGCGGGATTCGAACCCGCGACCCTTCGGCCCGAGATCACTACGACACTACTGCCTTAGCGATCTCGGCCACCGGGCCGGCGATCCGATACCTTGTTGCTATCTTTAGGCCAGTAAGTAGGAGAACCTGAAGAAAAGGGTGTGAGTTGTAGTTCTACAATAGTTTTCTCAAACTCACGCCCCTTTGTTAGAGTAATTCCGGATCCCCACAATTCGTTTTTTGCATTGTAGTCACCACACGCAATGAATCGTTGACCTAAAGTTTTGAAAAATTCATTAAATCCTTCTTTCTTTATTTTGTATTTTGTAGGGCAGTATAATGCGGTGACTATAACGGGTCCAAAAGCATCAACAAATTCTATTGATGCTGCTTACATATAATTTTTTTGAAATTCAGGCCACGCATGCTGTTTAATTGTCTTTTTTATTAGTACTGCTGATCCACCATGAGCACTGTCGTCTGGATGCTTACAGTCATAAATATTGTAGTTGCGGATAGAGAAATGAATTTTGCTTGGGAAGTGGTTTTCAGATATCAACATTATATCTATGTATAGATTTCTGAAGAATATTTCTAATTCTCGGGTATGTTGAGAAATACCGTTGCATTCCACGTTCCGATTTGGTAGGCGTTGCTCATATTCTTGTTATTATTTTCACATGAGGTTAAGTAAAGTTGTCATTTGTTCTGCTTGTTTACTTAGAATTAATTCAAGTTTATTAAAAGATTGGCTTATCTAAAGAATTAGTTCGTTTCCAACTGTATGCGCGTTTTCATTAATGAGCGCTTCGTAGAATGTACGTGAGTCCAGAGATTTTGATACTGAAGGATGGCCTAGAGGAGGAAATTCAGATTTGTGAGCTACATTTGGTGTCCTGTCTAGACATCTGCTTTCGTTACCTTGCAGCTGCCTAGAACTCGATGTAAAATTTTCTAACATGTTGCGATTGCGCAATCTCTGGTAGACTTCGCAGCCCTTATATTTAGCTGGGTGCTGACCTTCGCAAAGAGCGCACTTTCGAGGGGCGTCTCTGACCTTGTCACAGTCAGTAGTCGGGTGATTTTTACCGCATTTAACACAACGATATGGATGGCCAAAGTATCGTTGGGTGTGATTGTAGCCTTGACATCTTTTACACTGGACTACGTCACGTTTTTTTAGTGGGGCTTCAAAATTTATTTTTGCATTTAAAAGACTTTCAAATTAATAAATGTTTTTATTATAATTGCTGGGTTCTAAATCGAAAAAAAAGAAAATTGGCAAAGGAACTTTTGTCACTCTGTATTTAGTATTGTAGATTTGTCGTATTTTGTGGTCTTTCTCTACAGTAGAGTCTTTTAATTGTTTGATGTCTGTAGAACTGTGCATATGTTTTAGTACTACGCGAAACGGCTTTTCACCCTTCAGTTTATATGTATTGAACATGATTTTCTTTTCTCTAAAATGACACTAGCTTTATATAAGCATCTGAATTATTTGGCATCATTCTACAGTCATTGTTATTTGTGAGTTTAAAACAATAATCAGATTTGGAAATTACATTTTCAATGGAGATAATCATATTTTGTATATTTGTAACGCCAGGTACAATAACAGGCGTTGGTGTGTGTTCAGAACCATTTTCGTTATTAATAGGTTTAGTTACTTCTGTAGGTTCCTCGTCGAGACTTTGAAACCTATTCTACATAATTTTTTTTTTTTTTTTTTTGCCTGACGCTCGAGTTCCCCTTCACTTTTTTCCTTTGGATTTTCACTTGCACTTTGGATTTCCTTAGATTCAGCCATGTTCGAATTGTGTGATAAATTTGTACTTACAGTATCTGGATTTATAGATAAATGTAGAAATCCACACGTAACTTGTGGATTGGCAGGCTCGTTATTAGAAGGACACTGCGATAGTTGAGGGTATGCTTGCTGCAGCAATATGATGTAGTTGTAGCAGTTGTGAGTTTTCTGTTGAATTAATTGCCTTGTTGATATTGAATGATGATTTGCTGCTGTTGTTCAATAATTGTTTTACTATTTCATTCTTCAATTGGCCCCATTATGTCCATAGTGGACATCGTGCCCTGGCCGAGGCCAAAGCGTAAACGGTCGGACTCACTTATTGCACTTTTTTCAATATAAGTTTAAATGAAATTGGAATTTACATAATCACAGTATTTAGGCTAATCCAATTTCAATTTCAAACATTATACACGCATTCGCTAGAAGTCAGTTCGGAACTAACGCGATTTGGACTCCGCGACAGCTCGAAGCTCTCTGTCTAAATGCGAAATTTGAAAATCTTTTTGCCATGATTATTTTACGTTATAGAAAAACTTTATATAAAATCATTTAACGCAACACTTAACGCACAACTAATCCAACGCTATTTATCCTAAATTATTATTATTGTTCTTCTTCTTCTTATTATTATTATTATCATCATCATCCTATGTTTTCTCAGCTCTTTTTGCTGGTAAAAATGCTCACTTTCCCCAGAGTTGTTTTGGGGACAGGTTCGGTCACAGAAGAACTTCATCGGATATCTGGACTTAAGATACAAATTTTCTTACGATGTGGGCTGTTTGCAACAAAACTGCGCGCTGTCCCATGTTCAGAACGTTTTTGGGTAGTTTTAGTTCGGTTAAGTTTTTTAAGGAAGTTTTTACTGACCAGGCCTTCCGCCGATATCACGAGTGGGTATATTTTGGTAGCATTTAATTTCTAAACATGTTTTAGTTCATAAGATAAGTTTTCATACTTCGAAATTTTTTCTGTTTTTTTCTGTTTGATGTTGTGGGATAGTGGTACTGCGATGTCTATTATTACTCCTTCTTTCTTCTTTTTATCTATAAGGAGAATATCTGTCCTATTGTAATCGAGAGTACAATCAGTTAAAACCGGTCTGTCCCAGTACAAAAGGGTGGAACTTGTTTCCAGCACTAGAGGAGGGGTGTACTTATAGAATGGCGGTGTTGATTCATCCAATAATTTATGCTCTATTGCAATTGCCCTGTGCACGATTTTCGCAACTTCATTATGCCTTCCTAAGTAAGCACTGTCTGAGAGGGAAGAGCATGCAGCTGTGATGTGTTCTATAGTTTCTCCTACAGCTCCACACTTCCTACATTTATCCACCACATCTTCTTTTAAACAATGCTTTCGATAGTTTCTGGTCTTGATAACTCTCTCTTGAATTGATACTATAAAACCCTCGGTCACAGGGTATATTTGTTTCTCCAAAAGCCACTCCATAGAGGAACGTCTGTCTACATCATCTCGAAACAAGAGCTTTTGGCATCTTCCATGTTTCTTTCTTGTTGTTTCCATTCATTAAAGTTCGACTGGTGGGTAGAGATGTTTAAATCATAATTTCGTTCATGGAGGTTCAACGGAGTGAAGCCGCAGTCCTCATTAACAGTTAATTTCATTAACATGTCGGTGGAGTTTAAAAGGACCTGTCGCATTTTTTCCTCTTGTCTCAGGCAGTCTTTTTATATTAACCAACCCTCTGCCTCCATCGTTCGAGGTAGATATAATATTTTTACTGAGCAGTTGTTGTTGTTGTTATTATTATTATTATTATTATTATTATTATTATTAATAGTAATAATAATAATAATAATAATAATAATAATAATAATAATAATAATAATAATAATAATAATAATAATAATAAAAAATAATAATAATAATATATTTCTTTAGGAAAGATCCTGATATCAGTTCTCCGTATGTACATTTAAGATTACATTTAAGTTTGTTAAGTTCACATTTACATTAAATTTACATTTGAAACATATTTATACCAAATGAATACAAAATTAGAGTATCAGCTACAATGATTACAGAATTAGTTCTTGTATAATATATGAACAACTATTAAAATTAGTAACTTATGGTTTTTAATTTATTTTTAAATTTTCCCACACTTTAAAGTAAAGTCACTAGCAGTACTGTAGGTAATTCGCTCCGGTATTTTATTTTCCGGCTGACGAAGGAAAATTTGCCATTATCAGTTTCTTGCCTTCTCTCCATAAATTTGCAATTGTGGTCCTCTTGGTTAGTGAACGATGATTTCAAAGTCTCTGCTAAATACCCTTCTAAGCTCAATCGCCTTTGGAAGCTATCAAGAAAGCACAGAGTCAAGTTTTTCAGACGTTTCTGCAAGGATTCCCAAATGAAACTACGTGAATTAATTTTCCCTCGCAATACACAATGTTTCGCGAATTCCTGAATAATATTTTAAATGCGATCCAGCTTAGAAGGATATTCAACACTACACGATAACGATATCAACACACTGAACCATATTCGACAATTGGTCGAAATAGCGATGTGTAGCCAAGTATACGCAATTCAGCCCTCCCTCTTCTAAAAATCCTCATCACGAATTCCACAGCTTTCCATGCGTTTCTGGGAATATAGTTCTGCCCATCCCATATGGTCGTTTATATTAATTCTAAAATATGATATTGCTATTCCTGTGCTATCTCTTCTTTAAAACTTTGCTTCGAACATTTTTACTATTTCAATGCAATCGGCTAAAACTGCGCCGCGCGCCATCACTGATAACAACCCATATTTAAACCGCACTGTTGGGACTGATTTCTTTATTTACTATTAGGTTGCATTGGATCTGTTTATGGAATCATTAAAATAGTTTGAAAGTTAATAGACGTCAAAAAACACTGAACGGTATTTGGAATTTGGCATTTGGCTCAGGACCTATTTTTCTCTTCGTTTCGGTGCATACAGCATTGTCGGGGCTGCGCCGCTGAAGGATGCACACTCATTAATGCATTAAGGCCATAACCTGTGTCGGAAGTCACATCTTCTTAGTTCGGAAATTACGTAATCAAGATCAATATTCAAATAATTGTACTTAGAAAGCCTACAAATAAACTGTAAATAATTAGTATATGCCTGCAAACAGAAGTGCGTAAGTAGAAAGTGCTAATCATTTAACAAGGGAGACCTGTGTGAGATCCTTCTTCTCGCTTATGTTTTCACACCGACTAATCTCGTTCAGAATGTTAGTAAAGCCCCTCTCCAGAGTGTTTAGTAAAGCCTAATGAAAAAGTGTGTCATATGTAGCGCGAAGTTGAAATTCACAAAATCATTATGTAAAATATTTACCATATATGTGTATTGGAAATTTAAAACTGACATTCTAGGGGTACTTTATATAAAACCCCTGGGACGTTCAAAAAATTAAAAAATCGCTCCATCGTTTTTTATTATATTTTGTTGTTGGGCAGAAAGAAGGACGTTTAAGAGAGAATGGTGCAGGTCTAGTGTTGGTCGAAAACCCTGATTTTTCGAAAACTGAAAAAATTCTAATTTTATTCGGCTTTCTCCTACAATTAAAATAATGAAGATAAACATTTTTTTCTTAATACAATGTGTTCATGAATTATAGATCAAAAAATAATGTCATGCTCAATTATTTAATAAACATGAGTAGTATTTCTTGCAAAATTTTGTGTCAAACAGGCAATTTTTATTATTTTTAACTATTTTATTCCTGATAACGGCACAACTTTTTTAATTAAATTTGTACCTTACATAGAATAAATGACCCTTAAGAGAATGGAGCAGATCTAATGTTCTTTGATTTTACGAAAATTTAAAAAAAACTGAAAATGTTTTTGGCGTTTTTCTATAACTACAATTATAAAGATAATTTTTTAAAATGAAATATGTACATTAAATATATATGAATGAATGTGGTCATGTTGAAGTTTTTGAAAATGTTAATATTTTTTATGTAATTTGGCTACAAAAGAAAATCACCAGCTCCGAATTTACTGCACTTCATGAACATCAGTTGAGGGGGTTTGAAAGATATTGCTATTCTTACGAATAAATGATTAAAGGAAGACAATAAATCTAACTTAGAACTAATAAATTATATCTTTACTTCTAAATATTTTGATAGCTGATATTGGTAGGTTGCATTTCTTAAAGTTAGAAAAGACTACTGTTCCAGACAAACGAAATAAACGCAGGTATCCACCACAGGCGATTCCTTTAAATTGCTTAGGATTGGATTGTAGGACAATGCTCTTTGTCCAGCACATAAAGTTCAAACAATTAATACGTAAATTAATAAATAAAAAAAAATTTTAAAAAAATTAATACGTAGTTAAATCATCCTCTTTGTTACATGTTCCATAATAAGCGTAATGGACCAGAATGTTATTTTTAAAATTGCTAATAATATTAAAATTTATATTAAAAACGAGCTTATGAAATAATATATTCATGTGACAGAGACAATTCAGAACTTTAAGTCTTCTTTATTGAATTAAATAACCAACAAGAAGAAAATTACAATTACGCATGCACAGAATTTCGCACTTGATATCTTGCGGTATCTATCCGCATGCGACGATGCTCAAACTAGGAGTTCTAGGAGATTCAGTCAGCATGTAACGATGCACTCACTGCGCTATCGAACGGCGTCAGTCGGAATAGGACGATGCACTCACTCGACGTTGCAGCGGCGTCAGTCACCATGTGACGATTCTCATTCTAGGAGATGCACTCACTGCGCTATCGAACGGCGTCAGTCGGAATAGGACGATGCACACACTCGACGTTGCAGCGGCGTCAGTCACCATGTGACGATGCTTATTCTAGGAGTTCATACTGCGTCAGTCATCACGTGACGATGCTCACACTGGGCTATCGAACGGCGTCAGTCGGAATAGGACGATGCACACACTCGACGTTGCAGCGGCGTCAGTCACCATGTGACGATGCTTATTCTAGGAGTTCATACTGCGTCAGTCATCACGTGACGATGCTCACACTGGGCTATCGAACGGCGTCAGTCGGAATAGGACGATGCACACACTCGACGTTGCAGCGGCGTCAGTCACCATGTGACGATGCTTATTCTAGGAGTTCATACTGCGTCAGTCATCACGTGACGATGCTCACACTGGGCTATCGAACGGCGTCAGTCGGAATAGGACGATGCACACACTCGACGTTGCAGCGGCGTCAGTCACCATGTGACGATGCTTATTCTAGGAGTTCATACTGCGTCAGTCATCACGTGACGATGCTCACGCTGGGCTATCGAACGGCGTCAGTCGGAATAGGACGATGCACACACTCGACGTTCCAGCGGCGTCAGTCATGTGATGATGCTCGCATTAAAAGTGTCATCAATCGAAGGGTAAAGGTCGCAGTAGAGAGAGTAATTGTCAATCCGGTGGTGAGTCGGCGAGAGGGGAGCAGCGGTGCCTACTCCTCCTCCACGCCCACGCAGCATACGCCCAGCAGCAGGCGCTGCCAGAGCGGCGCGCGGGGGCGGGCGGGGGCGGCGGCGGGGCGGCGGCGGCGCTGGCGGAGGCGGCGAAGGGCGCGCATGAGGCAGCACCCACTCACCTGCGGTTGGACTTCTTGCTCCTCCTCCTCCTCTTCTTCTAGGATCGTCCTCAGGCGGAGGGGGATCTCCCGAAGAGGCAGGATGGCCGGAGCGGTGCGGTATTGTTCAGTGGAACACAAGCGTCTCATACTACGTTTTCGGAAACGTAATTTCCATTGCTTTCGATATAATGATCCATCGGCTTCGTATTTATACAGAGCATTGTGCACAGACCAATCGATCTGTTGTTCTTCTGAAGCTTCATTTGCTGACAAATCAAGACATCCAAAGGCTCTTCGTAGTGAAAAGTTTTCAATGTTTTCCTTCTTGCCATTGTCACTGTAGTTTCCTTGATGTCTCCTCCAAAAATTCAACCGTGAGTTTCGTTGTTCTCCTATTGATTTGTCCTTCTTTTCATTTTGCAATGTAAAATCTTGCTCTTCCTTGCGTACTTCATCCTCGAGTCGAGCAATTTTTATTGCAGGGAAACAGATTGCTTTCTTCTCCTGCAGATGGATGTATGCTACTCCAAAGGGAAGAACGTTACCAAGTTTAGAAGAAGTAATAAATAGTGAGTTTATAAAACCGTTGTAAAGTTGTTGGATATGTAAATGATAGTAATGAGTAAACGTTTGAGGTTGCTGCTGCAGCCACATTCTTAGCGAGATTGCCATTTCTTTGAGACGGTGAATGCTTTCAAATGAACTGCCTTCGTCTACTTCAAGTTCCGCATTTTCATTTTGTATCAGTGGCAGAAATGTCATCTTATTGGAAACAAGGTTCTTCGCATTGCCAATCACGTATTTCGCAATGAATGCATATCCGTTCCTAGGGATCTTTTTGAGTTCTCCTGGAGCAAGCCAGTTGATATAATTCAGCGAGTTCATTGCTGTTAGCCACTTATACAGACCGGGTTGTAGAAACTTGCTTCGTGCCACTTGCCTTCTCTGGTTTCTACGGATACGTCTGTGATTTCCTATAGGCTTACTAGGTACTCATATACGTGTCCAGGCAACCGCTGTGTCATTATTGTCATTTATTATTGTTCGTGATATAGAAGGGAATAGAAGCTCGGAAAAAGCTCTGCAGATGAGAGGTTTAATAAATACTTTGAATTTAACTATAGATTTTTTACAGTTTTCATGTTTTGAATTAGAAAATGAAATTAATTCTATGATCCTCACCTATTAATAAAAACCACTATTTTGTTTTTGACGACGTATCGGTAAATACACTGTAATTCCACAATCATTTTAGATATTTCAAATATTATCACACAAGCTGGACCAAAAAGAAAATTGTAGTAAAGAATATGTGTATATCCGGCACACGACAACTTGTAAATGATGAAATTTTATAAATCTCAGAAATATTGTGAACTTTTATCAAGAACAATCCGTTCATATTCACTTTTACATTTTCAATTTAATTTTAGGCATTTTTCTGGTATTCACGGCTGATATGTTAAGAGAAACATCCTTTTATAAGTTCTTTTTGTTATCTGAACATATTTATTTATCTTGGTCTTTACAAAATTTCCACTAACGTTCACTGTCATTAATTTCTTTTCGTAGCTCATTGAAACCCGATGAAACATCCATCTCGATTGAGTGATCGTGTACATAAACGACTACTGGTTTTGTGGAAGTGAATGACTCTCCCGTACACGTATAAATATTCTGTTTTGTGCAGTAACTTTTCCTGCCCTTGAAATGTCATTTAAATGAAAGAATATTAACAAATCGCCGCCAATGTGAATATTAACTACGTCAGATATGTCAAAAGAATTACATTTCTATATTTAAGAAAGAAAATAATGGAGAAAAATAGAGTTTATATCATCTTACATAGTACATTGATTTCCATACATACTAAAAGATATAAGATAAACTTTAAAGATAAAATTTGCAGTCGTTTTTGAGAAATTCTTGTTTTTGTTATTTTTTATTATTGCATATATTGCACGGAATATTTAGTGAAAACTACTGAAATATTTTTAAAAAAATACATGATCTCAATGAAAAAAGTTATTAATAAAAATATTAATTGAAAGAAAAATCTATATCTTCAATTTTGTGGTTCTAGGAAGGAGTAAAAATTCGAATTGCTGAAATTTTTGTAAAATTCAGAGTTACCCTGTAATTTGAATTTATTCCACCTTTATATGCGCATACTGCTCTATTTTTATAACAAATTTAAAGAAAACATTTGGGGCCATTTTTCAGAAAAAAAATTGAAAATATCCCTAGGGCTTGATGTAAACCACCCCCAAATTTGAACAATGTTTTCTAAAATCTCAAAGCTGCGACTCGATCCAGATGAATAGGTCTTCCTTCAATTTGAAAACAATCTGACCCATAAATTAGATGCTAGTGGTGTTCATGGACGGTGGGATAGATGGAAGACGGATACCGATTTTCCTTGTGGACTTTCATTGTGTAAGTTTATCTACACCACGAATACTTATGAGTTACTCCGTAACTCATAAGTATGCGAGAAAGTAACCAGTGATGCTACCACAGCATATATTTTCTCACACTGTGTGTAAATACTACGCAATCTTATACCTCTACATAAACCAGCAAATGTACTTTCCACCAGCGAATTATTTTTTCGCTCTGAGTGCCGAACACAGATCATTGCAGTAACCGTACCGGCATTTACACCACTACGCCACACAAGCACCGTATCGGCCGAATTCTGTCAGTGGCATGAAAAGGTAAATGGTCGATTAATGTGAAATAACTCTCAAAAATAAAAATATCCGGAGGAAAGTCTTAACGCCGCCAGTCCATCAGATCAATCAGGGAAAATCAGCTTTGGAGAAAATTGGCTGAACGGTTGAAATTGGCTGAACAGTTACAACAGACGGACAGATAGCTGTTAGGTTGAGAGGTAGATTAATTGAGTGATTGTGATTCCTCCCGAGGTAACTGCTAAGATCACTTCGTAGCCTCGTAATTGTAATACATGTTTTTTTCTCGGTCAGTAGCAGTGATCGCCCCCCCCCTTCAATGGCTGCATCCGGCGCCGACCTCCCGTCGATTAGCGGGGTTTTCTCAACCAGCTACCTCCCACCAGAGGGACATCGCCGAAGCCGGGACAAGATCTAAGCTCCTGACTGCTCCCGCGGCATGTGTGGTGCAGTGAAACATGTATGTGTGATTGTGTAAGTAAAAGAAAATGTAGGACAAGGAATGGGAAGAGAAGATCGCGCACGGTTCGTGCCCTAGCATTCGGCTGGTGTCGATCAGAGAAACCTCGGAAAGCTACCAATCAAAGGACCCGGTCGCTAGAATTCTCCTCTACATAGCGATTGAGCGCGACTTTGCTATCTGGTTCGTGTAGCAAAATGTTGCCATGGGCAGGACACGAACCTGGACCTCCTGGAGAGTGGCACTACAATGACATTTCTTGATGCGTTAGCCCACCTCTCCCAGCCAGCCGTGATGGATATGTAAGCCGCTTCCATGGGTAGAGTACACATTGAATTTAAATTTCATGTCGATAGATTCATTACTTTACTTAAATCGGTTCATACAGATGCACAGAAAGA
>BLKR01013162.1:0-13247 GCA_011170035.1 Teleogryllus occipitalis | reverse complement strand
AATAAGAACACATCATAGTGTGTTTTTGTCCTTCTCTCCGAAGGCAGGATTTACCACAATTCAAGCTCCTATTTCTTTCACAGAGAGAGTTCTATTCAAACACATTTCTTGGTTAGTTGATTTTTACTTTCCTCACGGACACTGAGTTTCGAAATTTCTACATTTTAATTAAATTCTATACACTCAAGACATGTCACCATGACGCAAATTTATTTTAGAACCGGATGGGAGTGCCAAGAATCGATTAGTAGAGACAATCGTAGATAATCTAATTGACCCATTAACTGCCACGAATCCCAATTGGGGACCTCAGACGTTTTACATTGTAGCTTGATATTGTGTAATGTAATTTCCAAATTTCATTTCTTCTCAAGATGAAAATATCCTAAACGAATATATCAGCAAGTTTTTTTCATTCCTGAATGCCAGATGTCGGTTTAACCGTGATCGCTAAGGCATTGTATTCTCCTGGGCAGGGTGTACACATGACTTGAGTCGATTCAAATCATCTAAAGCCATGCTTAGCTGCTATGTGCCTGTGGTTAAGTCGGAGAGACAGGCCGATATTGTGACATATCAATATGTGAGACATTGTATTGCGTGACATTTATTGTAAACAGGGTGAATGATAAGGATAGACATATGTAAATATGGCGGCCTAGCAATGGTAGACGAGATGTCAAGGTCAACAAACTTCATTGCTTTGAACCACGGGGCGCGGCTAGTTGATAAAGTAAATTGTTTGAGGATTGGCCGAGAAAGCAATGACAGTCTGGGGCGCGGCTAGTTGAATTTGTAAGTAATTTAGGGATTGGCTAGGCATGGAATGACAATGTATTTCGACGGAAGTAGGTCGAAGTTTTTCTGACAAGAAACAGTGGAAAATATATACCGAATTTTGAAGGGCTGAAAGAGGAGAATGTGGATGCATTTCGACTTATGCCGTGGTGCTGTGCGGATCGTGTGTAGATAATTGGTGTTGGGAGTTTGGGAATTGTGAACTACTTTGTGATCTACTTTGGAGCGTATGGTTGTCGGACTTTGAATATTGATGTAATGTGCGGAAATTGGAACTTGGAAATATTTCGAGTGCAGCAGCTAGAATTTAAACTGTGAACTTAGGTGAATTTGTCGGCAACAGGACTGGGAGTATTTGGAGCAGAGTTTACTGAACTATTAAGTTTGCTGAACTTTAATGTTTTAAGAATACGCGTAGAAAGAACCGGGAACTTTTAAAAGGAAAATTAATTAAGACTTATCAACTTATGAGACGGTGAGGATCAGTGACTTGAGTACACTTGTGCCAGAACGGAAGAAAAGAAGATGGTATTTGGACCTGGAGCCATCGACACCGGGAAAAATTGAAAATGGTTCTACGCGGCGACATCGGCCAAGTGCGCGCGAAGACGGGTACTGCAGTATAAGCTTTGAAACTGGTCATGACCGAAAGTACGTTTCGTATTGTTACCAATGGACATTGAATAAACTTGCAAGTTTCTGTGAATAGAAAAGATGATTTTCATTTAGCCAATTCCAGCAAATCAGTAGCTAAAAATGTATATTTGGTTTCAGATTCCTCGGCCACTCTGTACAGATGGCAGATCGAATAATCGGCTATTAGTAGGCAATAGTAATTATTTCTTATAAGACCCATCGACCAAGTTATCCGGATATTAATTGATTGGAAATAGCAGTTGAAGATTAATTTTAATAATTGAATTAACGTAATCTTTTCCTGGAGCCCATATTCTTATATAAATTTGGAACGGGTTACGTTGAATTAATATTTAATAATATTAGAAGGGCAGAGGAGATATTAAATTTAAAAATTAAATTAGACAGTTTGTTTCAATATAGAGTAAACGGTGGTTGGTGCCCACCAAAGTTGACTGTACATATGCAGCTAAGGTCTAACGGTTTTGCTTCTTCTTATAAAAATAAATCCTCATATAACCACCGTTTGGCGCTTTGGAGCTGTCTAGTAGTTTAATTTTGCAACATAACAATTAATTAGCACTAAAAGTTACAAAAGCTCCAACAATGGCTCTGCGCGCACAAATGAGCGTGTGCGATGCCTGCGAAATTAATCTGGCAGTTAATGGGTTAAAGTACGAAAAGTTCTCAATTCATGGACCTCAGCGTCCAGAAAATCCGTTACGTGGAAAAAGCTGTGTGAGTATTTTTGAGTGAATTCATTGGAGATATCTGTAATATTTAATTTACAACTTTTAATTAGAACTTATTCAATTCCCAAAATGAAGAAAAGAAGTGTGCTAATAATAATAATTTTAAATAATAATAACTCTATGTCATGTTTCGGGAATATTTTAATGGTTTGTTTTAGTTGTTTTTAACAATTCGAATGATTTTAATTTTTTTGCAATAGAGAATATTATATAATTTTTCAATGTTACGTATCTTATAATACTTGACTAATACATTCATTGAAAAATTGAAATTAGCTATTCTCAAAAGATTTATATATGTAATTAGACACTTAACTGATATTTTCCCATGAAAGTCTTTTAGAGACCGCCTAAAACGCGATGCCGAGACGTCCGCCAAGTGGAAGAGAGGGCACCACTGGAGGAGAGAGCGCCACTGAGGGAGAGGGCGACACGGGAGGAGAGAGCGCGGTCGCTCTCGGCGATGCCTTCCAGCAGGTGGCGCAGGGGCTGGCGCGCCTGCAAGAAGCCCTTCTACAGCAGCGGCAGGAGGCCATGCGGCGACAGGAAGAGGTGGAGCGCAGACTCGAAGAGACCACAATCAGACAGGAACAGGAGACTAAGCGGAGGCTGCAGGATGCCCTTCGCCTGCAGGAGCAGAGGACAGCGACTGCGTTGCATGATGTTGTGAGACAGATGGAGACCAAGCTGCAGGATAAGGACGAAGTCATTCGCTCTCTGCAGCGGCGTATGGAAGAGACCCAACAAAGAGTGGCTGTCATGGAAGGGAGAGCGGAGGGACTGGAGGGATCTGCAAAGGAAGGAGCCTTGAGGCGACAGGAAGAGACCCAGCAAAGAGTGGCTGTCGTTAAAGGGAGAGCGGAGGGACTGGAGGGATCTGCAAAGGAAGGAGCCTTGAGGCGACTGGAAGAGACCCAGCAAAGAGTGGCTGTCATGGAAGGGAGAGCGGAGGGACTGGAGGAATCTGCAAAGGAAGGAGCCTTGAGGCGACTGGAAGAGACCCAGCAAAGAGCGGCTGTCATGGAAGGGAGAGCGGAGGGAATTTGGTTATGAATCTGCAGTGCTGAAGCCGAGCCTTGGAGGCGACTGGAAGAGACCCACTCAAAGAGTGGCTGTCATGGAAGAGAGCTGAGGGACTGGAGGGATCTGCAAAGGAAGGAGCCTTGAGGCGACTGAAGAGACTCAGCAAAGAGTGGCCGTCATGGAAGGAGAGTTGAGGGACTGGGAGGACCGTAAAGGAAGGAGCCTTGATATGACTGGAAGAGACCAGGTGCAGTGGCTGTCATGGAAGGGAGAGCGGAGGGACTGGAGGAATCTGCAAAGGAAGGAGCCTTGAGGCGACTGGAAGAGACCCAGCAAAGAGCGGCTGTCATGGAAGGGAGAGCGGAGGGACTGGAGGGGTCTACAAAGGAAGGAGACTTGAGGCGACTGGAAGAGACCCAGCATAGAGCGGCTGTCATGGAAGGGAGAGCGGAGGGACTGGATGGGTCTACAAAGGAAGGAGACTTGAGGCGACTGGAAGAGACCCATCAAAGAGCGGCTGTCATGGAAGGGAGAGCGGAGGGACTGGAGGGATCTGCAAAGGAAGGAGCCTTGAGGCAACTGGAAGAGACCCATCAAAGAGCGGCTGTCATGGAAGGGAGAGCGGAGGGACTGGAGGGATCTGCAAAGGAAGGAGCCTTGAGGCGACTGGAAGAGACCCAGCAGAGAGGGGCTGTCATGGAAGGGAGAGCGGAGGGACTGGAGGGATCTGCAAAGGAAGGAGCCTTGAGGCGACTGAAAGAGTCCCAGCAAAGAGTGGCTGACATGGAAGGGAGAGCGGAGGGACTGGAGGGCCCGAGGCGACTGGAAGAGACCCATCAAAGAGCGGCTGTCATGGAAGGGAGAGCGGAGGGACTGGAGGGATCTGCAAAGGAAGGAGCCTTGAGGCGACTGGAAGAGACCCATCAAAGAGCGGCTGTCATGGAAGGGAGAGCGGAGGGACTGGAGGGATCTGCAAAAGAAGGAGCCTTGAGGCGACTGGAAGAGACCCAGCAAAGAGTGGCTGTCATGGAAGGGAGAGCGGAGGGACTGGAGGAATCTGCAAAGGAAGGAGCCTTGAGGCGACTGGAAGAGACCCAGCAAAGAGTGGCTGTCATGGAAGGGAGAGCGGAGGGACTGGAGGGATCTGCAAAGGAAGGAGCCTTGAGGCGACTGGAAGAGACCCATCAAAGAGCGGCTGTCATGGAAGGGAGAGCGGAGGGTCTGGAGGGATCTGCAAAGGAAGGAGCCTTGAGGCGACTGGAAGAGACCCAGCAAAGAGCGGCTGTCATGGAAGGGAGAGCGGAGGGACTGGAGGGGTCTACAAAGGAAGGAGCCTTGAGGCGACTGGAAGAGACCCAGCAAAGAGCGGCTGTCATGGAAGGGAGAGCGGAGGGACTGGAGGGGTCTACAAAGGAAGGAGACTTGAGGCGACTGGAAGAGACCCATCAAAGAGCGGCTGTCATGGAAGGGAGAGCGGAGGGACTGGAGGGATCTGCAAAGGAAGGAGCCTTGAGGCGACTGGAAGAGACCCATCAAAGAGCAAAGAGTGGCTGTCATGGAAGGGAGAGCGGAGGGACTGGATGGGTCTACAAAGGAAGGAGACTTGAGGCGACTGGAAGAGACCCAGCAAAGAAGGTCTGTCATTGAAGGAGAGCGGAGGGACTGAGGGGTCTACAAAGGAAGGAGACTTGAGGCGACTGAAGAGACCCAGCAAAGAGCGGCTGTCATGGAAGGGAGAGCGGAGGGACTGGAGGGGTCTCCAAAGAAGGAGCCTTTGAGGTTACTGGAAGAGACCCAGCAAAGTGGCTGTCATGGAAGGGAGAGCGGAGGGACTGAGGATCTGCAAAGGAAGAAGCCTTGAGGCGACTGGAAGAGACCCAGCAAAGAGGGGCTGTCATGGAAGGGAGAGCGGAGGGACTGGAGGGATCTGCAAAGGAAGGAGCCTTGAGGCGACTGGAAGAGACCCAGCAAAGAGTGGCTGTCATGGAAGGGAGAGCGGAGGGACTGGAGGAATCTGCAAAGGAAGGAGCCTTGAGGCGACTGGAAGAGACCCAGCAAAGAGCGGCTGTCATGGAAGGAAGAGCGGAGGGACTGGAGGGGTCTACAAAGGAAGGAGACTTGAGGCGACTGGAAGAGACCCAGCAAAGAGCGGCTGTCATGGAAGGGAGAGCGGAGGGACTGGAGGGATCTGCAAAGGAAGGAGCCTTGAGGCGACTGGAAGAGACCCATCAAAGAGCGGCTGTCATGGAAGGGAGAGCGGAGGGACTGGAGGGATCTGCAAAGGAAGGAGCCTTGAGGCGACTGGAAGAGACCCATCAAAGAGCGGCTGTCATGGAAGGGAGAGCGGAGGGACTGGAGGGATCTGCAAAGGAAGGAGCCTTGAGGCGACTGGAAGAGACCCAGCAAAGAGTGGCTGTCATGGAAGGGAGAGCGGAGGGACTGGAGGGGTCTACAAAGGAAGGAGACTTGAGGCGACTGGAAGAGACCCAGCAAAGAGCGGCTGTCATGGAAGGAGAGCGGAGGGACTGGAGGGTCTACAAAGGAAGGAGACTTGAGGCGACTGGAAGAGACCCATCAAAGAGCGGCTGTCATGGAAGGGAGAGCGGAGGGACTGGAGGGATCTGCAAAGGAAGGAGCCTTGAGGCGACTGGAAGAGACCCAGCAAAGAGCGGCTGTCATGGAAGGGAGAGCGGAGGGACTGGAGGGATCTGCAAAGGAAGGAGCCTTGAGGCGACTGGAAGAGACCCATCAAAGAGCGGCTGTCATGGAAGGGAGAGCGGAGGGTCTGGAGGGATCTGCAAAGGAAGGAGCCTTGAGGCGACTGGAAGAGACCCAGCAAAGAGGGGCTGTCATGGAAGGGAGAGCGGAGGGACTGGAGGGATCTGCAAAGGAAGGAGCCTTGAGGCGACTGGAAGAGACCCAGCAAAGAGTGGCTGTCATGGAAGGGAGAGCGGAGGGACTGGAGGGGTCTACAAAGGAAGGAGACTTGAGGCGACTGGAAGAGACCCATCAAAGAGCGGCTGTCATGGAAGGGAGAGCGGAGGGACTGGAGGGATCTGCAAAGGAAGGAGCCTTGAGGCGACTGGAAGAGACCCATCAAAGAGCGGCTGTCATGGAAGGGAGAGCGGAGGGACTGGAGGGATCTGCAAAAGAAGGAGCCTTGAGGCGACTGGAAGAGACCCAGCAAAGAGTGGCTGTCATGGAAGGGAGAGCGGAGGGACTGGAGGAATCTGCAAAGGAAGGAGCCTTGAGGCGACTGGAAGAGACCCAGCAAAGAGTGGCTGTCATGGAAGGGAGAGCGGAGGGACTGGAGGGATCTGCAAAGGAAGGAGCCTTGAGGCGACTGGAAGAGACCCAGCAAAGAGTGGCTGTCATGGAAGGGAGAGCGGAGGGACTGGAGGAATCTGCAAAGGAAGGAGCCTTGAGGCGACTGGAAGAGACCCAGCAAAGAGCGGCTGTCATGGAAGGAAGAGCGGAGGGACTGGAGGGGTCTACAAAGGAAGGAGACTTGAGGCGACTGGAAGAGACCCATCAAAGAGCGGCTGTCATGGAAGGGAGAGCGGAGGGACTGGAGGGATCTGCAAAGGAAGGAGCCTTCAGGCGACTGGAAGAGACCCATCAAAGAGCGGCTGTCATGGAAGGGAGAGCGGAGGGACTGGAGGGATCTGCAAAGGAAGGAGCCTTGAGGCAACTGGAAGAGACCCAGCAAAGAGGGGCTGTTATGGAAGGGAGAGCGGAGGGACTGGAGGGATCTGCAAAGGAAGGAGCCTTGAGGCGACTGGAAGAGACCCAGCAAAGAGTGGCTGTCATGGAAGGGAGAGCGGAGGGACTGGAGGGGCCTACAAAGGAAGGAGACTTGAGGCGACTGGAAGAGACCCATCAAAGAGCGGCTGTCATGGAAGGGAGAGCGGACATTGGAGGATCTGCAAAGGAAGGAGCTTTGAGGCGACTGGTAGAGACTCAGCAAAGAGTGGCTGTCATGGAAGGGAGAGCGGAGGGACTGGAGGGATCTGCAAAGGAAGAAGCCTGAGGCGACGGAAGAGACCCAGCAAAGAGCGGCTGTCATGGAAGGGAGAGTGGAGGGACTGAGGGATCTGCAAAGGTAGGGAGCTTGAGTAAGACTGGAAGAGACCCAGCAAAGAGTGGCTGTCATGGAAGAGAGCGGAGGACTGGAGGGATCTGCAAAGGAAGGAGCTGAGGCGACTGGAAGCAGACTCCAGCAAAGAGTGGCTGTCATGGAAGGGAGAGCGGAGGGACTGGAGGAATCTGCAAAGGAAGGAGACTTGAGGCGACTGGAAGAGACCCAGCAAAGAGCGGCTGTCATGGAAGGGAGAGCGGAGGGACTGGAGGAATCTGCAAAGGAAGGAGCCTTGAGGCGACTGGAAGAGACCCAGCAAAGAGTGGCTGTCATGGAAGGGAGAGCGGAGGGACTGGAGGGGTCTACAAAGGAAGGAGACTTGAGGCGACTGGAAGAGACCCATCAAAGAGCGGCTGTCATGGAAGGGAGAGCGGAGGGACTGGAGGGATCTGCAAAGGAAGGAGCCTAGAGGCGACTGGAAGAGACAGCAAAGAGTGGCTGTCATGGAAGGGAGAGCGGAGGGATTGGAGGATCTGCAAAGGAAGGAGCTTTGAGGCGACTGGAAGAGACCCAAAGAGTGGCTGTCATGGAAGAGAGAGCGAGGGACTGAGGGATCTGCAAAGGAAGGAGCTTTGAGGCGACTGTAAGAGACTCAGCAAAGAGTGGCTGGTCATGGAAGGAGAGCGGAGGGACTGGAGGGATCTGCAAAGGAAGAAGCCTTGAGGCGACTGGAAGAGACCCAGCAAAGAGGGGCTGTCATGGAAGGGAGAGCGGAGGGACTGGAGGGATCTGCAAAGGAAGGAGCCTTGAGGCGACTGGAAGAGACCCAGCAAAGAGTGGCTGTCATGGAAGGGAGAGCGGAGGGACTGGAGGGGTCTACAAAGGAAGGAGACTTGAGGCGACTGGAAGAGACCCATCAAAGAGCGGCTGTCATGGAAGGGAGAGCGGAGGGACTGGAGGGATCTGCAAAGGAAGGAGCCTTGAGGCGACTGGAAGAGACCCAGCAAAGAGTGGCTGTCATGGAAGGGAGAGCGGAGGGACTGGAGGGATCTGCAAAGGAAGGAGCCTTGAGGCGACTGGAAGAGACCCATCAAAGAGCGGCTGTCATGGAAGGGAGAGCGGAGGGACTGGAGGGGTCTACAAAGGAAGGAGACTTGAGGCGACTAGAAGAGACCCATCAGCGATTGGCGATTGTGGAAGAGAGATTGGAGGGATGGCAGACGTTTTCTGAGAAGAGAGAATTGCGGCATCTGGAGGGCCGTGAGCAGGACGTGGAGGCCTCTCTCCAAAGGGCGATGCACACCTTCATTCCGCGAGTGTATAGCCTTTTGCGACAGCTGGAAGAGAAGCCTCCGCATCTTCCTGTCGTTACATCTCTAACTGCACCGGGAAAGCTTCGCAAAGAGAAGCGAGCGTTCAAGAGGGTATCTCGCCTCCAAGGTCACCCTCTGCAACCACCTCTACATTATCCACCTCCATCTTCCCAGGTAGATCCTCATCTTCTTTCTCTAGGGACCGCGCTCTTAGATGGACGGCGACAGGCAGACAGGAAGAGACAGGCGCCGGTCCTGCCGCAGCGGATGAGAGCGACGATCTACAGAGGCAGCGAGTGGTGCTTCGAATACGAGACGTCAAGGAAAGAGTGATCGCTACACTTGATATCCCGTCTCGATGAGGACAGGAATTGAATTGGGCGGTAGTTAATGGAAATTTAGAAGACGTTCGTTGTCTCCTTGATGCGGGTTCGGAGGTCGACTGTGTTTGGGTACACTCCTCTAATGCAAGCGTTTATAAATGCTCAGTGCGAGGACATGGTAGCGCTGCTTTTGCAACGAGGCGCCGATGTCAACGCGGTTAACGCCTCTGGAACATCCGCAATGCACGAGGCCGCAGTGAACGATCCCAGCGGCCGGCGCGTGGATCTGCTGGTGGCCGCGGGGGGCGACGTCAACGCCAGGGGTTGGGAAGGGGCGACTCCTCTGCACTGGGCGGCGGAGTACCACGCGGGGGCGGTGCGGGCGCTCCTCGCGGCAGGCGCCAGGAGGGACCTCAAGCCCTGGGACGGTGGTTGGGAGGGCATGATGCCGACTGACCTCGCAGAGACTTCCGAAATACAAGAACTACATAGTTTGTGACATCGAGGGTTTGCTAAATATTGTGTTTCACATTATTTTATATATAAAATAAGAAAGAGAGAGAGAGAGAGAGAGAGAGAGAGAGAGAGAGAGAGAGAGACAGCGAGCGAAAGGATATGATTTAACGCTGCGCAAAACAACGGGAGATTTTCAGAAGAAAATAAATTCATCGCTGGGTCTTAATAACAAAAAAGTACATAAATCTAGTTGCTAAATTAAGAAAAAAATCCCCTAAGACGTGGTGTAGCCAGAATCCCTGTTTCGCGGACCCTTGATGCCAAAAAATACAATTTAAAGCAAAACGTCCCTCCGTCCATGTGTCCGTCCGTCTGTTCGCCAGTCTGTCTATCCGTCTGTCCTTCTGTCGTATGCGAAAAAATCTAGCACACAAACCATGCGTGGAATTTTTTCCAAATTGAAGAAATCCCGGTCATTTTTGCGAGAGCAGAAGCTCTGACATTTTTAAAAACATTCATTATTTTTGGGGGAACTTTATATAAAGCCCTAAGACCATTTTCCAAATTTTCGGAAAAACGACACCAATTTTTTTCTTTTAATTTATTGAATTGTGACAATAGTGTTAAATACATTTATATATATATATATATATATATATATATATATATATAAAAAAGAAAGTCGTGTTAGTTACACTATTTATAACTCAAGAACGGCTGTACCGATTTGGCTGAAAGTTGGTGAGCAGGAAGCTTAGAGCCAGGAGACGGACATAGGATACTGTTTATCCCGTTCGACAGCGTTCCTGTGTGAGAACGCACGTTTTTGCACGTTTTCGCGTGATTTCGCATGTTAGCGGTCATTGTTGCCTGTTGTAACCCATTGTTGTAACGCCGCACTGATAACAGAAGGCGATAATGATAGCCGCCTTTCGTTCGCCGTTATATATATATATATATATATATATATATATATATATATATATATATATATATAGTCGTGTTAGTTATACTATTTATAATTCAAGAACGGCTGTACCGATTTGGTGAGCAGGAAGCGTAGAGCCAGGAGACGGACATAGGATAATGTTTATCCCGTTCGACAGCGTTTCTGTGTGAGAACGCACGTTTTCGCACGTTTTCGCGTGATTTCGCATGTTTTCGCGTGAAGGTACTTAACTGAAGAAAGCAACTTATGCAGAAAAATTCAGGAACAATAATGAATGATTAATCTACTTACTTTTTATTTGTATTTTATAATAAACAATTTAAATTAATAAATTCCAAAATCTGCTTTTTTATTGCCCTTAACAGCCGGTCCCTATGATTACAGCTATGTATTTCTCTCTTAAACAAAAATCAATTAAAAAAACGCTCTGCTGCGTAATAGATTTTTTAATTATCTATTTAATATCAGAGCGTTTTTTGAAATTCTTCTTTGTTTAAGAGAAAAACACAAATCTGCAATTTCTTTATTATCACGAGTGCAACAAGGATAGTACAGTTTCTCACAGTGAGTGATATTTATAAACGTGACTTAGATCAGATTTTCAGGATTAACTCTGAATTTTTGAAAATTGTAAAAGTATGCATTTTTTTAACAAACTCTTACAAGTACACTATTGAAGATAGTACTTTTCCATCAATTTCAAGTCTGTGCCTTTCTGTAGCATCTATAGTTATTTTCTCCTTTACCCACGTATATACGTGAGTAATATACATAGTATACAGCAAGTTATGTAATGCTGCGGAATATAGATTTTGAGATTTCAACGGAAATACATGTTTTGGGATTCCCTGAAACCGAAAAAATGTTTTATTTCAAAACTTCCGTCTGTCTGTCAATCCGTCTGCATGTCCTTCCGTCTGTGAACACTACTGGCGCAAAACTACATTACCATATTTTCCAAATTGGAGAAACCCCTGTTCATTTGTCTCTAGTTGAAGCTTTGAAATGTTGAAATACATTGTCTAAAATTTTGGGGTACTTTACAATAAGCCAGAAGACATTTGCAAAATTTTCTCAAAAACGGCTCCATATTTTTTATTTAAATTTCTTGTAAGAATATAGTAAACTATGCTTATAAAAATGGCATTTTCACGGTTACTCTGAATTTTCAAAAATTGCAAAAGATTTATTTTTTCGGCGTCCTCCTACAACTACAAAATTGAAGACGCCGATTTTTCCTTCAAATGAAATTTCTTGTCCATAAGTGTTCTTTCATGAAGGTCATAATTATTTTTGAAAATTTCAATATTATTCGTGCAGTATAGAGTGCAATATTTGCAATTTAAAAAATTACAAAAACAAGATTTTCTTAAAAACAGCAGGATTTTTTAAAATTTCTGATAGGGGTAGTACCGAATGTACCATGTACCATATACGATGCCATAAACGCCACATATTTTCAAACGAAAATTAGTGGACATTTTAAAGTGACACAACGTGGACACACTCTCAATTTCCATACAGAGATTTTGAAATTTGAAACGTTACATAGAGACGTATGTAATATATATAAGAAAGTACAATTCAATAGAAAATAGGAAAAAATCAATCGAATTAAAAAGAACAACATGTCAAAACGTTTGTGATAATTTTGTGTAAAATATTAAAGTTGAAAGTGAGAGATAAAAACTTTATATTTGTAGGGATATATAGAATTCCAAAAAGCGCACTATACAAAAAATCATCCCTATCGTCTACAAATTTTGTAAATACTGTCAGTGCATATTATCAGCTAATATTTTGTATGTAGTACACTTTCCTTTACACAGATATTTGGGTTAAAAACTGTCAAGCATTTCATTCTGTACACACTAATATTTAAGAAAAATTTTGAAACAGGAGAGTAGAAAATAAATGTATTATACAATATACGTTTTCAGTTTCTTTTGTAGCATTTATTAATCTTTTTTAAGAATCTGATTTTTTATTCAGAAGTAATTACAAGACAGTAACATCAATAGTAATAATATTTGTAATGCCATAGAGGGACACCTACTCTATAAAGAAGTGGTAGTTTAGTAAGTAACATGGAAATTATTGAAAATAGCTTATCCCCTTCTCCCCCCTACCAACACCTATAAGTCAATTTGCATCACGACTTTATATTACTTTCAGGCAAGACAACAAACTCTCTGTATTACGAATGGAAACAAATCGTGATAAATAAAGCTAAAGAACCTGAAGATTATCAATTATACTGTCAATATCCATCTGATTATAGGGAGATAACCTACTCATCACAATCGTTTATTAAGCAGCCCCCTCCCCTACTCTCTTTGTCCTACTTCCACACATGCCTTATTAGGCCTGCGAAGTTCGTCCTACCCACATCTCCTCGCCCACCTATTCAGCTGCAAACTCTTTATTTTAAGAATACTATGGTCGCGTGCAAGTTAACCAGTTGCTGGAGTTTGTAGGTAATGCGTACAGAGCAACTTTTACTGTCAATATTTGTGTTTAGACATAACAAATTGCATCTTGTTTGGGAGCACATCTTCATATTTGGCCCATGACAGTATTTAGTAGAATTGAGGTTACACTAGTTATACACACACTTGTGCCTCACACTTCGGTGACCCAATTAGCCGAAGTACCGCCTCCTGGGCAGCTGGAAAGCACTTATAAATTCTAATATTTATTAAGAAACAATATTCAGCAAGTTGTGGCTAAGATGTAGTATGCCAATCCTCTGAAACACGTGAACTCTTAGGCACGTGCGCGCAAGTGTGCGCGTGGAGTCACGCAGGAAGTTCTCCCAAAAGCGAGAGCAACCGCGTGAGTACAGAGCCTCCATCAGGCGACTGCCTGCGCCTACCGAGGCACGTGGCTGTTAGTCACCCGCCAAGCGGAGGCGCCCTA
>BLKR01013161.1:0-13266 GCA_011170035.1 Teleogryllus occipitalis | reverse complement strand
CACCGCCACTCCCAGCCGTCGCTGCCACTGCCGCCACCGCTGCCGTCCCCGCCCACTGTGGTGGCGCTGAACATTTCAAGAGCTTTTAAAGCAACGTCACGGGCGATTAAGGAGGGGTGGGAGGAGGTAAAGCAGGGGAAGAGGGCTCGAAGAAGAGTGGAAAAAGAGGGGAGACAGAAAAATTACGGGGAAGGAGAGGGGAAGATGTAGCAAGTGCCGTGTAGGACGCAGGAGAGAAATGCAAAAGAAGGAGAAGAGTGGAAGGTGGGAAAGATAATGGGAAAGAAAACTTGGAGAAGAAAAGAATGGTAGGGTAGGGAAAAGTGTATTTGGCAATGGGTGAGCTCCAACTACCTCTTACTCTCTCCCAAAGCCCTACAAATCCCCTCTTCTTAGTTTCAAGACGAACACCGACGCCAGGCCTCGGCCTATCGGGATTTCACACAAACAACAGCCATATTTGGGTTAGATAGAAGGAATTTTGAAAGAAAAGATGTGAAAATCGTTGAACATTTTTTGAATCATTTAATTTTAAAAATTATACAAATATTATAATGCGACACTATTTTAATATTTCTACTAAAAACGTTATTACACTAATCCGAATATTTGAACACTCTTGTGGCTTAAATTCAAAGTGTCAAAGTAAAAGGTAAAACGATATACTTTGTTCTGATGTTAGCTTATAAAGACAATGTATCGGGTCCTTAAATAAAAGCATTTTTATCAGAATTTTCGCTTTAATTTAATTTAGTGTAAAAAATGTCAACATTTTATGTTGTGGAAGGCTCTCCATAAATATAAATTGCGTTTGATATTAAGATAAACGCTTGTTCCTCAGTACTGGTGCATCTCCGAAATGAAATAGATAAGGGTTTTGCAAATAAGGCAGACACACTCAGAAATATACTCATATTAGAACAACTTCCAGATTCACTGGATATTTCAACGTGCTTATACGGAGAATATTGGTGTAGGACACTTGGAGGAAAGGCTTTCAACCTGGCAACGCGTGTCACTCTCATTCCGAACGCGCCCCGTCGCCTTGAGGGACGCTGGTGAGGAGCGGCTAAAGGCAGCGCACAGGGGCGGCCTCATGCGGAGGATATGGAAATGAGGGCAACGGCGGCGCCGCCCACCATCTGCATCGCTCCTCTGCGGCCTTTGTACTCTGAGGTGGAATGGAGCACCTTATCTCCTGCTCCGCCTAATAATACAGATGTATTATTCCGTCCTGCCTCATTTATCTTCGACGAACGACTTTGACAAAATGTTCTGCACAAGAGTTTTTGTCACATGGCTTCGATGAACAGGGGAGATAACTTCCGACACGGCAAAGTTACTTATTATCTATTATCAATTATTATCTATTATCAAAGTTATATTATCTATTCGCACAGAAATGTAATGTTTTACGAACACCGAATCATCAGAGATGAAGTGAGAACGGTGCAGTGGAATTTACAATGTAGGTTTCAAGTAACACTTGGGTTCAAAGAAAGAGTGAACGAGGGAGAAAAGATAATAACCGAAATAAATCTCAAATATGGAGAATCTTTTGGTATAAATTAGTAGTTGATACGTAGGGATATATATATTTCAATTCAAAATTGATATACTATTAGTATTAAGATTGACCATTGTTCTCCAATACTAGAACATGCCAAAAACAAGATACTGTGATCTTTTCCCTGTCCAACGTGGGCTGGCTGCTTGCCCAGCTGCCAGTGGTAGTGAGAACCCACCTGCGTAGCCACTTATAGAATCTGGCAGAGGATTCGGGAGACATCCACGTACTGGATTCTGGTTTTCTATCATTAAATGATCTAATTATATAAGAAATATGGCTTTATTATTCTAGTATCCACCCAAAACAAACACTTATGCCCCATACATCATTATCACTGCTAAATCACAATTGACGCCTACTGCGCTCTTACGATCTACTCCTCTCTCGTAACTCTCTCTCGACCGTCTTTCTCTCCACCTTTTAAATGTTTGTGTGCGGTTGCCCCATTTGGCGATCTCACCCGAAATGCTCCGTGACCGGCGCTGGTAGGTGGTGGTCTCCGGTGGAAGCGAGGGGTCGGAATAGCTCCCGCACAGTCAACTCCAGTCGACGCCGGGTCTCCCTCGTAACTCGATGAAGTGGCGGCGTGGCGAGAGCGATGCCTCGGGAAGGCGCCCTCCGTCTTTCGTTGCTTCTCCTGGCGCCCGCACATGTGGGGCGGACACACTTGCGTGCGTACACGCGGTTACATTCACGCTTGTAACAGTCTTCGGCGGCTAACGCCTCAGCGCGAGACACTGATCGCGGCACTCGGCAGCCATACGACGACGCGACACTTAGAGAAGCCGAACCAGAAGCGAGGAAGTTCCGACTATGAAGAAACTCGCTCAGAAATAGCAGAAGCTCGCTCACCGAAGAATTTTTCAAATTGAAGACCGAGGAAGCTCCTATCTCCCTATTTATGGCACGCGCCATTCCCCCTCCCGTCATGATGATGCGGTGGCTCCCCGCCAATCACGCATCGGTTTGTGCGTCACGTGACTTGTCTCATCTGGCCCACGAACCGTCACCTTGCGCCCCCTTGCAGCCAACCTACCAAACGCCCTGTGACGAAGGCCTTCGCGCCCTTTCACTAGACGAGACGCGCCCTTCCCATGACGTCAGGGGATTTTCCTTGGCGTGGGTCCGACAAGCAGTGGGTCCGACGGCAGTCCGCGTGGGTCCGACAAGCAGTTGGCGTGGGTCCGACAAGCCGTCTCTTTGTTCGACTTCCCGTTGCCGACCGGCTTATGGCCGAGAATAGCTCGTGGTGTTCTGTGCAGCTACAATACATTAGTGCATGTTACATACAAATGCACACACACTTGAACGATTTTAATATCAGTTTGAACCCCGCGTTGGAGAGACACTAAACTGAGCAAGTAGTACATGGAAGCAAATTTCAATAGGATACACAATGTACCACAATGGTCACCGAGAGATGTTTTAGGCCTTTGCATCATATTGAACTTGAAAGTGGTAAGGATTTTCTTTTTGATATTTGGATTTAAGGCACTTTTAACTGCCTAGGTCATTGAGTACTGTGAAGAAGACGAAATGGGGAGGAGAAATGGGGGGAGAGAGAGGAAGGAAAAACGAAAGAACCTCAGGAAAGTGGCATTGTCCACACAAATTCCTCGTGGAGTGGCCAATGACTGAGCCTGGGCCCCACTCCCCATCCCCACTTGCGCCGGAGGCATTGGCACCACTGCGGGGGGGGCAGGCGACGGTGGCGCCATCAGGCGAGCGCCCCGCGAATAAATCGCGCGCGCCCTCTGCGCAGAGGCCCAAGAAGCCCACGGAGATGAGATGCAAATCCGCAACCGCTAACGACCGCCGCCGACTTTAAATACTGCTACGCTGTGCGGCGCCGCACAGTGAGGATTGGTCGCTTCTGCTCGGCCGAAATGTTGTGTGTCCGACACGTCAGAACAAGACAAACCATTTTGCCCACCTCCTGCGGAAAAGCTGCTTCTGCGTGCTTCTTGTTATTCTGTTCCGCTGAACGCCCATACGCACGGGATTCCCAGGTGGTTCTCAACAATGGCAGGGAAACAACTGAATACCGCCACATTGTTGGCGTTCGTTTCTGCGGAGACGAGGTTCACAGGCGGCCATGGGCTTTGGAGGGCTCGCTCGTGTACTCGTGCTCTTGGATTGGCCCTGCAGACGTCTAGAGAAGTTCCCAGTTAGGAACAAACGAACGATACAGTTTACAAAAGCATGTTGATAGGAAAAAAGCACTACAGAATCTGACCATAAAATCTAAAAAAGAAACCGACAGGAGGAAGGGCTGACGGACAAACTGAGAGAGACTTTTGCTATCAAACGATTTTTCGATACCAAGATCTTGGAAATCATGGATTCTGAGTACACAACGTGGAGTAAATAATTTACTTGTCTCCAAAATTAATATTCCTCGATCCGGCTAAGCGAACTCGACACTCTGCGAGTGTGAAACTGATATTTTTATTTGTGGCGGGAATGTAGACTGTGAGAATTACGATGTGGTGGTGTTGACGTTATTACATGAAGAAATCAAGGAAGTCATCTCCGTCAACTTAATGTATTAATTAATATGTATTAATAAAACTAATATATATTAAGTTGACAGAAATGACTTCCTTTATTTCTTCATTTGTGAAGGTACTTTACGTACCTAACATTTTTGAAATTTTCTGATAACTGGCTCCATAGTTCTGATTAAATTTGGTCTTTGGATAGCGTAAAGTACACTTAAATAATAAAGTTGGTATCATGTCCGGTGAAATTCCTGATTTTTTGAAAATTGCGAAAGTTCAAAATTTATTTTGAGTGTTAGGGAAGGTATCAAACGAAATCCGTTCTTTAAAAAGCAGATCTTTATAAAAAAGGTCAGAAGAATTGTTTGAAAGCAAATAGTTTTCAGGTAATTTCTGATTGAAGTTAATGCAAATTTAAAAAAATTTAAAAACTGCTCCAATTCTTTTCTTTACATTTTTATCGGGGGCAGGTCTAATTTTCGTTGAACGCTCTGAATTTTCTAAAATTTCGAAACATTTAGAAATAATGTGAGAATATGTGCTATTGTACCACCGCTACTTTTCAAAAGCTGCACGTTTTCCTACTTGCATGGCAAAATAGCACTTTGGTTGATTTATTGACTGACTCGCTCCAGAATAGAAACCACAGCAAAGTACCTGGAAGCGGCTGAATTGGACGTAGCTGTCGAATTGGACAAGCAGGGTCGAAACTTCTACCGTCGGGACCCGAACCCTAGGGCCTCTCGGTTGAAGATGCTGCAGAGAAAGGCAATGCTGGCTCTGAGCTTTCACTTTTGGGAAACGAAGCAGCCATTGAACCGGGTGAATACATGTTCCCACATTGTTAATTATCACAAAGTATATAGTTGCAATTTTTGTTGGACTGCATTGTGAAAACTAACGAACTCATTTTCTACAAAAATCATTTGCATACTCGGGCCCGGAATTTGCATTATCTAGGCTTTCCGGGATGAGTCGCGTTTTTGTAGGGGTGGCTGACGTTAAGACGTTCAAGAAAGAGTTCAACGAAAATGTGATCTACCGCCGATAACAATGTAAAGAAAAAAATCGGAACTGTTTTTAGAATTTCTTTTATAATTTGCATTAACTTCAAGCAGATATTACGTCAGCGACCACTACAGAGACGCGGCTCATCGCAGACAGCCTAGATAATACTTTTGCATACTCATTCCAAAATTCAGGACTCTTGCTCTTACCTCGCTCGCCTCGTCCAGGAAGATTTATTTCATGCGCGAAAGACTGTGTTAGCTGAGAAAACTTGTGCCTCGTAAAAAATCACTCAGCACATGGAAATTCTCTGGCATGAAATGTATACTATCAAATGTTTCACGAATTTTTATTTTGTTTTATATCAAAACTGGCGTTTATTGTTTTCATCCGTTTACAGAACACGTGAGGATGTTCCGTTCACAGAATACGTCAGGATGATATTTAATACGTTTTATGTAAATATTGTTATTGCTTATCAAACAAAATTAATGAAACGGAGAGTAAATATACACTTCAATAACAATCAATGTTTATTTAACCGCTGTTGAAACATTGGACTCATTTAATTAAAATTATTATTTTTATTTCCTCAAAATGTGACATTATTTGAGTTTTAAGCCAGGTGTAAAAGGAATACTCTGAATGTCTGGGTTTTTGAAATCAAGTAATCCTAAATAGGATGAAAAGTTTATTTTATGGTAAAAGTTATGGTCTCTCCATCGCATCAAAGCCGCGGAAAAGTGACATAAGGTACGGCTGAGGAAAAAAATACCTGTAAAGGGAAAAACCTGCCGACAGAAGCCGAAAACATGCTAATCTATCCGACTTTTGTTTTTAATCTATTTATTTATTTCCTGGCGCGGACGTCACGCATTCTCCTTCCAGTGTTTGGCCTCCTCAATACATGAAACCAAACAGCACCGTAGAAGGTCGTCCGCACCATCACCTCTGCACTTACATTTCCGACTCCCACTCCCCTTTGCCCCCTAATGCGCTTATCACTTTGACAGTTTCATTTTATTTTATTGACTTATTTATGTACATATTACTTAACAGTTGACTGACTTATGACTTATTGACTTACTGTTCACTAACTTTACTTAAATTACTGATTAACTTAATCGTTTGCTTATTGACTTATTAATTTCCTCTCTAGTCTAGGCTCCGCTTATACTAAGCAGTGTTGTTATCCCCACTCCTTCATTTCCGTTTCCCTAATGGTCCGAACCTTTTTTAGAAATGTTCCTAATTCCTTCATGAAGTTAGAACGTTTATCACCTAAAATGATTTGGGCGAGTGTTACATTCCTTTGTTGGAAGTAGTAATTTCCCATCCCATCGATTTTCCTCGATGTTTGGATTGCACAGCAAATTAAAAGGATGTGGATCCAATCTTCCCTATCACCGCAGAGCACACAGATGCCTTTAGCATTCGAGTCCTTCAATCTGCGTTGCATCCATCCCCCGACCGAGACCCTGAACCAAGAGTCCTTTCTAAGAGTGTGAACGCAACTTTCGCAACCCCATTCCGGACTCGCGTGAATTTGCGCCACCAAGAGAAGGGTTAGAACGCGGTAGGATGTGGATATTGTAATTAAAGGCCTTCGGCCTAGTCTCATAGAATGAAGTTTTCTAATTTGTCTACGTAATAATTACCTATTAAATAAAATAATAAATATTTTTTTCTTCAATGACCAGTTTACCTGGATCGTAATTTTGAGATTAAAATATTTTCCTTTAAAGCAGCAGAATTTACTTTTGGTTGCGATGTGTTCCATGAAGAAACCCGTGTTGTGGGCCTGTGTTGGTTTGTTAGTTCTGTCACATTGTGATTTAGAACATCTAACATTATGGTAACAAGCATGACTCATTTTTTACTTTCTTAATCCAAGAAGTTAATTTAGTTAATAAAAAATCGTTCAAATCTCGTAATAATACGTTCATAAAAATTCAAAATTTAAATTAAATAGAAAACGAATTTCATTCGGCGAGAAAAATAAATGTTCGAATTTGCAATACTAATAATCGAAAACAATTATAATTTGAACAAGGACTAAACCTTTCATTTGAAGTTCCGAAATTATTGCTTAAATAATGTGTCTAGTGATTTAAACTAAGTGTTTTCTTCATTAAATTTTGTGCTAAATGATGGTGAAATAACTATGGGTGAGGTAAGGATATATTTTCGCTTTTGTAAAACAGACTTTCTTAGCAGTATTCGTTGATGGGAGAAACAACTGGGGTCCTGAGTTATAATGTAGTCAATATGATCACTGGTTTCCTAGAGAAGAAATTCATAACTGCAGTTCTAGACGTCACCGCTGAGAAACAGTGCACATCGTTCCCAATCTGGTTCTTGAGAATCATGGCACTGCCGAAACAATAGTTTGCTTTACGGTCGTGTCAGCCACTTTAGAACAAAAATCCGGGGACAAAGCGTCTTTTCTTATCTCTCAGATACGTGCCAACATAACCTTACAAAAGCCTTCCGGTGTTCTGGGACCCGATGAAAAAGACGAAAAAGGAACTCCATTCAACGGTAGGCAAAAACCGCCCGTGTCTGTCCTGCGAAGAGCAAATCAACTTCATTTTCTCTCTTTGTCCCTCGAG
Organism: Teleogryllus occipitalis; assembly: GCA_011170035.1. Classification (NCBI taxonomy): domain Eukaryota; kingdom Metazoa; phylum Arthropoda; class Insecta; order Orthoptera; family Gryllidae; genus Teleogryllus; species Teleogryllus occipitalis. The sequence continues at coordinate 5,575 of BLKR01013161.1, read as the reverse complement.
CGGTCTCCTTTTCCCAGCTGGAGCAGACGTACGCTCGACGACAAGTTTCATAAGAAGAAGACCGGAGAACGTGCTATCTCCGTATTTATAGATTACTCTCACGCAGGTGACGGGGTGGCTCTCGCCAATCACGTACGCGTTTGGGTGCCCCGTGACTGGTCTCACATTGTCAGCTGGCGCCACCTGAAGCCATTCTTCCGAAATGCTCCGTGGCGTAGGCGCATACCTTACTCCTGACGTCACGGCGCTCCTCCCTGTCTTGGGTATGACAATAGCCACCTGCACCCACGCCGGATTCTATCCCTGGCGACACGCGCATTTCCGTCTCTGCACAATTGCTGAGTAGCATACTCCCCAGCGTTTTGTACAGAAAGACGCGATTCTATATTTTCATTTATATTCTCTGCTGCTGAGCGGTTTGTAGTTTGTAATAGCGCATACTACTCTGTGCTGTTACAATACCCAAGTCAATAAGTCGTTTATAAACAAGATAGATAATAGCGGCGAGAGAGGGCTGCCCTGTCTCACTCGTACTCTCCATTTTATTTTTCGCGCTGTACTTCCGTCGCCGCTTCTGACGCTGAAATTTACTACTCTGTACATGCACTGAAACACTTTTAAAACTTTACTTGAGACGCCTAGCTCATATAGTTTTCACTATACAGCTTCCCTATTGATAAGTTGAAAGCGATTTAGCTTCCCTATTGACAAGTTAAAAGCGATTTAGCTTCCCTATTGATAGAGCCAAAGAGATTTTTTTTAATACTATTTATATCAAAAATACTTTTTGGTTGTGTTAAATTGAAGATTACAAATGTATAGTAGTATATATATATATATATAGTTTGCAGTAATAATAATAATAATAATAATAATAATAATAATAATAATAATAATCAGAAAGCATTTTGTTAAATAAATTCCCATTAACTTTCATGTGGTCTTAAGTACGTACAAGACAATTATATGTATTTTCAACATCAGACAAGAAATATTTTGACATTTACTAATAAAACAATTAATCAGTATAACCTGGATAATCAGAATATATAATTTTACTACTTATGTTCAAATTACAGTAAAAAGTAACGGTGTACATTTATAGTGAACATTACTGAAATCAGCATGCAAATGATCGCTTGTATCTCGGTGGACCGTGTCGCTCACGAGGCAGGGCGGCGACTGCGCGTCGGCGGCATTGCCAAGTCGAGCTCCCTTGGCCACCTCCCAGCGCAAGCAAAGATAGTTAAGGCCTCTCCGCACTCGGGCAAACCGGAAGAGGACGAGGAAGACACTTCCGCCTCTCGCAATCCCTGCCACTTGGCCAAATAAAACTCCCAGCGCAAGCAAAGATAGTTAAGGCCTCTCCGCACTCGGGCAAACCGGAAAAGGACGAGAAAGACACGTCCGCCTCTCGCAATCCCTGCCACTTGGCCAAACAAAAGTCCATGGAAGCGTCAGAGGTGAAAATGTGGAGACACGGAGGCGTAGTTTCAAGCTTCTTTGGACAGTGAAAATGAAACATTCGATCAGATCCCCATCTTCCAACAAATACGTTAAGAAATTCCATGGAACTCCATGGAAGTGTCAGAAGTGGAAATGTGGAGACACGGAGGTGTAGTTTCAAGCTACTTGGACAGTAAAAATGAAACATTCGATCAGATCCCATCATCCAACAAATACGTTAAGAAGTTCCATGGAAGTCCATGGAAGCGTCAGGGGTGGAAATGTGGAGACACGGAGGCGTAGTTTCAAGCTTCTTTGGACAGTGAAAATGAAACATTCGATCAGATCCCCATCTTCGAACAAATACGTTAAGAAGTTCCATGGAAGTCCATGGAAGTGTCAGAGGTGGAAATGTGGAGACACGGAGGCGTAGTTTCAAGCTACTTGGACAGTAAAAATGAAACATTCGATCAGATCCCCATTTTCCAACAAATACGTTAAGAAGTTCCATGGGAGCCCATGGAAGCGTCAGAGGTGGAAATGTGGAGACACGGAGGCGTAGTTTCAAGCTTCTTTGGACAGTGAAAATGAAACATTCGATCAGGATCCCCATCTTCCAACAAATACAAAGGCTAAGAAGTTCCATGGAAGTCCATGGAAGCGTCAGAGGTGGAAATGGAGACACGGAGGCGTAGTTTCAAGCTTCTTTGGACAGTGAAATGAAACATTCGATCGATCCCCATCTTCCAACAACATTGCTTAGTTCCATGGAAGTCCATGGAAGCGTCAGAGGTGGAAATGTGGAGACACGGAGGCGTAGTTTCAAGCTTCTTTGGACAGTAAAAATGAAACATTCGATCAGATCCCCATCTCCCAACAAATACGTTTAGAAGTTCCATGGAAGTCCATGGAAGCGTCAGAGGTGGAAATGTGGAGACACGGAGGCGTAGTTTCAAGCTTCTTTGGACAGTGAAAATGAAACATTCGATCAGATCCCCATCTTCCAACAAATACGTTAAGAAGTTCCATGGAAGTCCATGGAAGCGTCAGAGGTGGAAATGTGGAGACACGGAGGCGTAGTTTCAAGCTTCTTTGGACAGTGAAAATGAAACATTCGATCAGATCCCCATCTTCGAACAAATACGTTAAGAAGTTCCATGGGAGCCCATGGAAGCGTCAGAGGTGGAAATGTGGAGACACGGAGGCGTAGTTTCAAGCTACTTGGACAGTAAAAATGAAACATTCGATCAGATCCCCATCTTCCAACAAATACGTTTAGAAGTTCCATGGAAGTCCATGGAAGCGTCAGAGGTGGAAATGTGGAGACACGGAGGCGTAGTTTCAAGCTTCTTTGGACAGTGAAAATGAAACATTCGATCAGATCCCCATCTTCCAACAAATACGTTAAGAAGTTCCATGGAACTCCATGGAAGTGTCAGAAGTGGAAATGTGGAGACACGGAGGTGTAGTTTCAAGCTACTTGGACAGTAAAAATGAAACATTCGATCAGATCCCATCATCCAACAAATACGTTAAGAAGTTCCATGGGAGCCCATGGAAGCGTCAGAGGTGGAAATGTGGAGACACGGAGGCGTAGTTTCAAGCTTCTTTGGACAGTGAATATGAAACATTCGATCAGATCCCCATCTTCGAACAAATACGTTAAGAAGTTCCATGGAAGTCCATGGAAGCGTCAGAGGTGGAAATGTGGAGACACGGAGGTGTAGTTTCAAGCTACTTGGACAGTAAAAATGAAACATTCGATCAGATCCCATCATCCAACAAATACGTTAAGAAGTTCCATGGGAGCCCATGGAAGCGTCAGAGGTGGAAATGTGGAGACACGGAGGCGTAGTTTCAAGCTTCTTTGGACAGTGAAAATGAAACATTCGATCAGATCTCCATCTTCCAACAAATACGTTTAGAAGTTCCATGGAAGTCCATGGAAGTGTCAGAGGTGGAAATGTGGAGATACGGAGGCGTAGTTTCAAGCTACTTGGACAGTAAAAATGAAACATTCGATCAGATCCCCATTTTCGAACAAATACGTTAAGAAGTTCCATGGGAGCCCATGGAAGCGTCAGAGGTGGAAATGTGGAGACACGGAGGCGTAGTTTCAAGCTTCTTTGGACAGTGAAAATGAAACATTCGATCAGATCCCCATCTTCCAACAAATACGTTAAGAAGTTCCATGGAACTCCATGGAAGTGTCAGAAGTGGAAATGTGGAGACACGGAGGTGTAGTTTCAAGCTACTTGGACAGTAAAAATGAAACATTCGATCAGATCCCATCATCCAACAAATACGTTAAGAAGTTCCATGGGAGCCCATGGAAGCGTCAGAGGTGGAAATGTGGAGACACGGAGGCGTAGTTTCAAGCTACTTTGGACAGGAAAAATGAAACATTCGATCAGATCCCCATCTTCCAACAAATACGTTAAGAAGTTCCACGGAAGTCCATGGAAGTGTCAGAGGTGGAAATGTGGAGACACGGAGGCGTAGTTTCAAGCTACTTTGGACAGGAAAAATGAAACATTCGATCAGATCCCCATCTTCCAACAAATACGTTAAGAAGTTCCATGGAAGTCCATGGAAGCGTCAGAGGTGGAAATGTGGAGACACGGAGGCGTAGTTTCAAGCTACTTTGGACAGGAAAAATGAAACATTCGATCAGATCCCCATCTTCCAACAAATACGTTAAGAAGTTCCATGGAAGTCCATGGAAGTGTCAGAGGTGGAAATGTGGAGACACGGAGGCGTAGTTTCAAGCTACTTTGGACAGGAAAAATTAAACATTCGATCAGATCCACATCTTCCAACAAATACGTTAAGAAGTTCCACGGAAGTCCATGGAAGCGTCAGTGGTGGAAATGTGGAGACACGGAGGCGTAGTTTCAAGCTACTTTGGACAGTAAAAATGAAACATTCGATCAGATCCCCATCTTCCAACAAATACGTTAAGAAGTTCCATGGAAGTCCATGGAAGTGTCAGAGGTGGAAATGTGGAGACACGGAGGCGTAGTTTCAAGCTACTTTGGACAGTAAAAATGAAACATTCGATCAGATTCCCATCTTCCAACAAATACGTTAAGAAGTTCCATGGAAGTCCATGGAAGTGTCAGAGGTGGAAATGTGGAGACACGGAGGCGTAGTTTCAAGCTACTTTGGACAGTAAAAATGAAACATTCGATCAGATCTCCATCTTCCAACAAATACGTTTAGAAGTTCCATGGAAGTCCATGGAAGCGTCAGAGGTGGAAATGTGGAGACACGGAGGCGTAGTTTCAAGCTTCTTTGGACAGTGAAAATGAAACATTCGATCAGATCCCCACCTTCCAACAAATACGTTAAGAAGTTCCATGGAAGTCCATGGAAGCGTCAGAGGTGGAAATGTGGAGACACGGAGGCGTAGTTTCAAGCTACTTGGACAGTAAAAATGAAACATTCGATCAGATCTCCATCTTCCAACAAATACGTTTAGAAGTTCCATGGAAGTCCATGGAAGCGTCAGAGGTGGAAATGTGGAGACACGGAGGTGTAGTTTCAAGCTGCTTTGGACAGTAAAAATGAAACATTCGATCAGATCCCCATCTTCCAACAAATACGTTAAGAAGTTCCATGGAAGTCCATGGAAGTGTCAGAGGTGGAAATGTGGAGACACGGAGGCGTAGTTTCTATATAATTAGAGACTATACTGAGCATCACCAGAAAAGTAACATTAATTTTAACAATGATACATAATGCATTAATTACCATTTGGACTGTATAAATGAGTATAAACAACCTGTAACAACTATTGTAACACAGCTTCCGGGTCAACGAGCCCCATCTCGATCAGGTTTTTCGTCCAGTTTTCTTGATCCATTGAGCAAATGCTGATATGGCCCCTTGTTTTGCTTCTGGACATAAATGTAACTTCATTATCTGTGCACGTCTTCTAGAATTCAGTGGTAAATACAATTATTCAAATTATCGTTTCCCTGTTGTCGCGGCAGGAAGTAATAAGAGCCAAAATTTATTGCTTATTTATCCTTGAAAATAGATTTTATTACATGGGAGTTTTTTTTGTTTTTTTTCTCCCTTTCAAAATTCAAAATGTATTGCTAATTTATCCTTGAAAATAGATTTT
>BLKR01013160.1:0-13273 GCA_011170035.1 Teleogryllus occipitalis | reverse complement strand
ACTATGATATATGTTATGATGCTTATTATCACGTGTTTTAAGGCAAAATTCTTGACTGAATGCCAATGAAACTTGTATGATAGTGCAGCATCGTTTGTATAATCTGTCATCTTGAACGCAGTTGTTAATAAAAAACGCATAAACGCACATGTCGTAAAACGCATGTTGCATTACACAGTTATGATCATTAGATTGGTATGCCTTGAATGTTTTAAATACTTTATACTGTTTCTTTATGAGAAGTTAGAAAGAAAACTATGTTTTGGGAGTAGAGACGTTGCTAGCAATACATACTTCAGTAAATGCCCTCAACAACTCAGATGACATACGTATAGTTTATGTGTCTGAAAAATTAAAATTTGCATGTTAAAAAATCGAGAGGTTTTATTGAAAATAAGACCTGTGCTATTTTTGTCAGGTACTCTGTCCTATTCGAGAAAAAAATATTGAAGAAAAAAATTGGAAGTATTTTTGAGAAAACTTTGAAAATATGGAAATCCTTAGAAAATATTACCCTAAAATGCAAAGATCCATTGTAAATGCGATAAGGCGTGACACGAGGCAGATCTATTGGGCAAAATACAATTTAGATAAATTGCTATGTGGGGTTTAGCGCTAGTACTACAGAGGGAAGAAGAGCATTTTAAAATTCTCTTTCGGCATTGGGGACGCCTAACACATGTACTTACTTACAATTTCCACATTGATATTTTGCAGCATTTCACAACTTTATGCAATTAAGAGAAATAAAAAAGAAATTGCTAATTTATATTGGGCGAATAGAATTCATTAATAGAACAAAATATTATAATTATGGCTGTGGAGACCTCTTCTAATGATAGCTACTTATTAGCTTTTTTGCTTTCCGATCAGACAAGTGGACCCAACAATTTCAGACTTAACTTCCACCAAACACGAGAAACCCAATTCTATTCACCGTAGGACAGCGGTGTTTTCATTTGTTTGCAGTTTTTATCAGGAAATGCCAATCAATATCTAATAACATAGTCTGGTTCTGTCCTCAAAAATACGTAACTGCTTGAAAATGCCACAAATTCAAGGGCTCTTGTTGCCGACTGTTCCCCTCCCCGTCGGAGAGACGACACCAATAATGAATCGCACTCGGCCGCTCCCCGCCGTTCGTGCCCTCCGCCGTCTCTCGCGATGCGGCAGTGTCGTCTGACACGAGGCACAGCGCCGCCGCGGGGAAAAAAAGTAGTTTGAGCGGAAACGTCGAGTACCATCCATAAAACACCAGCAATTACCGAGCTCCGGCGCGAGACCGCGCAGTGTTTTGGACGCTCTGGCGACAGCTGGTGAAAGTTTCATGCTCTCCTCTCCTCGGCGCGGTGGCTCGCTGGGTCCATCGGGTGAAGTCACGGAGGGTGGAGGGGGATGGGTGAGCAGCGGCGGAGGCTGCGTATGGGGTCTCGCGGAGAAGCTTCAGGAGCGAAGTCAGTAGTTGCGGGAGTAGCATCTCTGTGAAGATCTGCGTCGATGAGTCGACGGACTGAGTTGGGGATCCAGGTGGGAGTTGGCAGGAAGGGATCGGAATCGGAGTAGGATAGGTGGATCGAAGTTGGGGGAAGCTTGGCGAAGCAGGGGATTGATTACGGGAGTTTCTAGTCGTTGGTTCTACTACAATATTGCATGCATATTGCTTAAATATACTGCAGACTTTATGTGCAAAATAGCTTTCGCCTAATTTTCTGAAATTATATTATCTAGTCTTGTTCCTTAGGTTAGTTGGTAACGGCCGACAAAAATTGCCAGATATCTTCAATGTTGTTTGAAAGGTATCCGCGGTTTATAAACGAGAATCATCACATTGTTTTTCATTGAAATAAAATTATTGTATTCAATTTATTCACATGCTGGTTCAAAAATTATTAACCTTACGTTATGTTTTAATCCCATCTTCATGTACACTGCTAGATTAGATATAATGTACGCTATATGAACATTGAAAATGAAATTAACATTCGTTGAGATGGAATGAGTGACATTGAAAACCAGTGTCATGGTAGTACATAAATACAAGTACTACAACGCATACGAGAAAAGCTTACCTTGAATAGTATCAACACCAAATGTAAATGAACATTTATATTTCAATTTATTAACAGATCATACCGGCAACAAGGATAGTTTCAAACTAGTAGTGGCTCTATGGAGGGAGTCACGTCCCCGAACAAGCAGTGCATTGCAAGGTGAAGAGTCGGAGAGAATGGAAGAAAGGTGTATTCAGTAATTGAGAAACCGCAAATAGGTGGGATGGGTTGAAGTGGGTTAATTGTGGTGAGAAATTGTAAAGATAGAAAACACATACACACAAATATTTCAAAATATACCGATAATAAACTCACATAAAATAAAACAGAATCATGAAAAGCAAATATCAAGAAAGAAAATGATCACATTATCCAAATAATGCTTTCTTGATCACCTAGTTGCAATTCCGATTTTGGGCAAAGCATTACCATAAAAATTAGTAAAAGTGATAGACTTTATATTTATGTCTACAATCTGGTGAGTTTTAATCTGATATGTCTGAGATATAAGACGATATTTTTTAACTTCCTTACTCTGCATCAAAACTTTCTGGAAATCAAAAACATGTGGCATGTTAAGTCTGTAACGACAATGGAAATAACTAAATATCCTATCTTGTGTCGCAAAGGTGAGCAAAAAAATACTTAAGGTTTCATGTATAGGAATAATTCTATCCAAACCAAATGGTCACGAATCTGCTATCGTGCAAATTGCAGGTGGGATCTCGAACATTTAGTTATTTATTGATCTTTCTAAGGTCCGAATATCAATGTAATAGAAAGTATATTATGTTAAAATGTGGATGATATTATCTATGTTCAATAATCATGACGTCATTGATATATCTCATTGATTATATTACTTGAAATGTGTTCACTTAATAACTGGGTTTTCTTGTTATTTTTCTATTTCTTTATGCCTGATGATGGATCAAAATACAGGTGCCAGAAACGTTGCAAGAATGTAAATTCCACAGATTTGAACTATTTTGTATTTATTTTTTTATTTGTTTAGAACTGCAATTTTCTATTAAAATATTATGAGTCTATAATAAAATATAAGGAACTTTATTCAAGAATATCAACTATTTAAGCTAATGCCCTGGAAAAAACTAGAATCTACAATTTACATGAAGAATCGTTTAATGATGGCGAATATTTCTGAAAACATATCATTTAGATGAAACGTAACGACTGAAAATGTTATGTAAGGGATAGTTCATTTAAATTTAATGTGTTAGAATGTGTTGCCTCCTTACAGCATTGATGACGGTATTCAAAATATATTAATAACGAAAGCAGATAGAAAACGGCTGGAAGCATGGAAAATAAAATAAATGAGAATGTAATTACTGATACAAATTAGAAAACGGAAAATTTCATACTTTTTACCATTTTCACTTAGAGCCACTGCGCTTATCCCAGCAATTGCGATGTTATGCGCTATTGCGAACATTTTTTATCTTCAAAATTTAGGACTGTAAACATATATGTAGAACTGTGCGGTCCGACTCCAGGCTTCGAAAGCCCTTTTAACCAATTTGTACCAAGAAAGGAAGGTAGCGTAAATTCACTTCTATAAAAAACACTGAACTTGGCCCAAGCTAACTGTAGAGCAGAAATCCAACACCAACGTCTGTGGGGATTGTGACGTTTTATACGCTCTTATGACAGCCTGTAAAACTTTAATGTCCTCCGCTGCGAAGGGGCGGCGTTGAATTGCGCGCTCGCCGGCGGTTTGGGACAAGCCGGGAGGTGGCTAGGGCCAGGACAATTGGAGAACAGAGACACCGTCGATGCGCCCTTAGAAATGGTAGAGCGATAAGATTCGTTCTTCAAGATGACTCCTAAATAAGGTGGCCGTCCTATTGAGTTAGACTTGCAGCGAGGCCCAGCATTGCCGTCATGTCTAATACACTAGAAAGAGAGGTGAGGAACGGGAGAAAGCTTTTAGAGAACTATTGACTCAAATTAAGAAGCTTGCCAAACAGAATTTTCTCTTAATAGTAACCACTATTTGTAATTTCAATTGGACTTTTTTCTTTTTGTATTTTTAATTGTAAAATAATCGATTACTTTTATGTAAAGTGGAGATCGCCAAATTTTTACGAATTGACAAATATGTGACATGTAATAAAAGGGATTTTGTGTTTAGTCAATATTGATCTTCTAGCAGATAAAATGAGAATCTTTCGGGTGTGAATCCGCTACAATCTTTCTATTTGTGATCAGCTAGAATCATTTAAAAATTTAAAACAATATTTGTTAAAAAGATACTGATATAATCCGTAATGTTACACATAGATGGCTAATCATTATAGTCATTATTGCAACCTGGATTTTGTGATACTCTGAGTAAACTAATGTAAAGGCTACGTTAGGTAAAAGTTTGAAATGTCTGCAAAGGTATTGAACTAACTCCGTGTGAAATATTATTGTACGAATCAAGTTTTTTATTTCATTCTTCCGTCCCAAAAATAAAAAGGGAACTAATTTAATTCTTAAATTGATGTGGGGTCTGATTGTTTTTTTTCTGTATTTGCTTTATGCGTGTGTGACCAAAATTATTTTTTTGCAATCTTTAACAGTCGCATGCAAATGAGGAGAGAGGACAACGATACACTCCAGCGACGTTTTTCCCTCCATCTTTGTTTAGGTAAGAAGTTACTTTTTCATCAGTTAGGACTTTTATTACTAGGATATTTTTGAACCCTTAGTAATCATTTCATCTTTCAACGCTTTTCTGATGGTTACAAAAAAAATTCATTCTTACAGCCAGTAGTGCCTCATAATCACGTTGAAATCATATTTTAGTATTTGTCGATGAAGTGTTGTGCAATCGAAGCAAAATAGTGAATGCTGAACAGGTTTTTCAAAAATAGAATAGGACCACAAAAATAAAATATGTTCAAAAGATACAGATGACCTAGCCTTACTTAAAAACTGAAATTATTTTGACACAAACATGCAGAAAATTATGGAAATATATTGCTAAATATATAGAAAACTTATTACTTACTATATATATAGAAATTTCCTTCAATAATACTGCAATTTGTTTTGGGGTTCCTCGTTGTCTCCCTAATTCCACGTACCGGAATGTCTTTGATTTACAACTGTTAATTAAGTCCATTCTATACTTGTTCAGATTATATTGACGCTGTTAATAGAGAAGAATTTATATGCCCTTTTCTGAACTAGCTTTAATAAATAAATAATTTAACAGTGTTTATAAGCTAGCTTTCCTTCTGACTGACAAGTGCACATGAAAATATGGGCTGATCCAAACATGTGTATTTGTGAGCACCTCTAACTTGGAGTACTCAGTACCTTCAAAAGGAAGTGTTAGCGGTGAAATTCATCGCATAGCAGTCGCCAAAGTTCACAGGGAGTATATCGAGCTAGCAAATTTAGGTCCGTGGCCGGAAAAAGTTGGTCGATCCGTGTTATAAAGGGAATGGATAAAGGGCCCAGCATTCGGTGTGTGGCGGCTGTAGTGAATAATTCCTTCTGTATGCGCGGCGACTGCTGCCGAGGTAAAAAATACCTGCGAGAATCAGTGAGAACCATATCCCGTGCATGGCTTCGTAAACACTCGTAGTGAATTCAGATGTCATCTTTTTCGATAAAGTATTAACGGGTGACTTAGCAACGACCACTCTGCACGCATTTTCCTGTTCTGGTGCCATCACCACTGGTGTGATGGTATCTTCGGTGTGTGAGTTACATGTAATATTTTCAGAACTGTCACCATTGCCATCTGTATTCAAGTTGTAAGAAACTATAAAAACTGGAGGAGTTGTAATTCTTAATGCACTGGAGACAACTCTGCATACTATTGAATAATGTGACGTTCGGGAAGGTAATTGTTTTCACAGACATTTGTCATCAAACTATTTAGTAAATAGTTTATATCATACACATTTTCTTTTGAAGCAAAAATACGTATCATCACAATAAATAGATTTTTCAAAATTAGAGATACGTAGTAACGCGGATGTATGTTATTATATAAAGTACCCAGTTTCGACCCATGGAAAGTTCGAAATGCTCGAAGCTTGGCATTATATTTCTTTGTCACTTCCGTACCGGTTGAACGAGCATATAAAGGTCGGGATAATTAGGCAAAACAAGCAAAAGTCTGAAGCAGAAATCTTTTTTTGTAACTCCTGTTTCTTGATTTTGTGCACATCTCACGTGACTAATTACTGTATCCTCAATCAGAATATCTCTCAAACCCACATTCAAAGTGTCTTAAACACGACTGAGCACTGGCACCCAAATTGGACGGCCTTAATGAAATGATGACAAATGGAATAGGGGAGTGGTGGAATGAGACGCTGCGTATCGGGAGCACCCTGAGGAAACCCACCACGGACTGCTTTGTCCCTTTGTCCCCCCCCCCCCATGGATCGTCGGGACCGTACCGACTGCGTTTCTCTCAGAGCCAGCATTGCCACCGTTTCTGCAGCGACTCTGGCCGGAAAGTTCTATGGATCGACTTCCGATGGTGGTGGATTATTGACACGAACTACATGTATAGCTTAGTCGAACTTAGCCGCTATCCGGAAGAGAATTCAATCGGCAGGCTGCTCTGATTGGGAGTATTCTGTGATTTCTCTAATCAATACCAGGGATATACAAGTACCCGACAAACAGGCCACGGACCGCTCGCCATTTCTCCCTCTTTCTTGTTCTGCCCTCTCCCCTTACACGTACACACACACACAAAGTACTACACTATCTCACACGTTGGGAGACCAGAGGTTTATGGACATGGTGGACAGGTGGCTTGTATAGAATAGACGAATATGGCAATAGAATGAACAGGTGGCTTATATCGTGTCTTCGCTGGGGCGGTGCCTTGCTGGGGAAGACACCTGAGCGGGAGGTACCCCGCAAGCCAACGTCTAGGTCGGCGCCGGATTTCATTATCCAGCGGAGGAACACCGCCAACTTCAGGCATAAAATACATTCGCTACACTATCAGGACTAACGACCACAACTATTGACGGAAACATCAATCAATCGTCCGGAAGATAAATTCCGATCCGTACTCTGACGTGTGCACCACGAGCCGTATTAGACGGATCTTAATTGAAATGTCGACGCAAGCTGGCCGATTTTTTTGTCCGTCAGCAAGTCTGCTGCCATGGATGACAGGATAAGTCGAAGATAATAATTAGGAGATTGCGTAATTTGTTGTAATTTAAATCATTACTTTGATATAACTTATGTCCTTGTCAGAATAAAGTTTTAATGTTATTTGGATGTGTTATTTCGTTTCTCATATTGCTGATGGTGTTCACACAATTCATACATATAGGTACCTAGATCAAAGTACGTATACTGGATTGTTAAATGTGATATAATTATGTAGTGAATAAAAATGTGTATTAATTAAAATTTTATTGTAAATTTACAAGAGCTGTTGTTAGAACATGAACCCTATCTCGATCGAGGCTTTTCGTGTAATTTTGCACAATTTCCAATTTTCCTTTTAATGTAAGATTGCTTCTGGCATTGCTTTTAATCACTATTTATAGCCTTTATCTTCTCACCTTAATCTCACGTACCATTTCCTTTCACTGCTTTTTGATTCTTAAATAATTAACATAATTATTTATATTTTTTTAAAATATTTAATATAAAAATTTATTGTCATTACTATTATTAAAATATTGAAGTAGAGTTTTCGAATCCGCCCAATATGGCAGAGACTATCTTCAGCAAGCGTTTCCCTCTCTCTTCCTCCCAGCTCCCCTCGACCAATCACGAGCCGCCGGAAGCGGCCGTTCAGCCATCCGTCCGGGTCGCGCTCGATTACGATGCGTTTCCGCGTGACACAATAATTGGCCCGCCCCCGCTCCGCCTCCACTCGTCGTTTTTGTTTCTGCGGAGCGGAGCGCGGGGGCGGCCGGCCGGGCAGCCGGCCTGGGAGGCAGGCAGGGGGCGGGCGGGGGACGGAAGCCCGTGAAATATAAATCGCAGCGAACGTTTCCGGTATTTACGCTGCAGCTTCGGCCCCTTCCTCTTCCGACTGTGGACTCGCGAATTATTTCCTGTCATTGACGTGGCTATCAGACAGCAGTTCGAAAGATTCACCCTGGGTGTGTTGAGGAAGGGAAGGTTGGTAGTTTCGATGCCTCAGCCCTTAGACTCCGTTTGGGGTCGTTTCTGCCCCCAGGCGCTAATAATGTTTTGCAACTCTAAAAATTCTTCACATTAACGTCTCTTTTTGATATGCTATTTTTGTCTAGTTTTACACATGATGTAATGTTTTCGGTTTTTTAAGTATTCTTGATTTAAAGTCATTTAATTTTTATGCAGCAGGAGTCACAAACGCTCCCAGATTGATTCCACGTTACACGTCTAAATTGTAAGAAAAATTCTAAAATCGTGCCCATTTCGGTCTTTATAATATGATATTGTTGTTTCTGAATGAAAATCCGGCGTAATTGTTTATTGAGAGTTAGTAGCTTTGTATGAGACATTCTCATGCTGGGATGGTAGACACCTATGTATAGTTATGGAGATATGCTAGAATGTTTTTCTTGGAAACATTTTTTTTGTTTTTTAGAACAATGTAGAAAATGAAGCAAATAAATAGCATCAGTTTCTTAATTAAAAATTCCACATCGCATCCGTGCATGAAATACAGGTAAACTATTGTGTAAAACGTGTGGAGTCAAATCTAACCTCAAACAGAGTCCAAGTTAGTATTGGAGAAACAGAGTCGAAGAGTTAACAAGTTGTGGCTCAATCATTTAGACCTGAGGATTTATTAAAGATTGTTCCTGTAGCGCGATTAGTATTGACTAGTGGCTGTTATGACCGGGGCCTCTTTCGAATATAGTAGTGTGTTCTATACAACATCTGCGTTGAAGTTTCAAGGAGCAGGAGGATCTAGGTTTCTGTCTTGATAGTGGTCGACTTCAACTATTTAGCGGGATGATCTGTGGGATGGTGGGGTCACAGCTTACCTTGCACCTCTTGCTACCGGGGTTCGAATCCCTGGCGGTTAATGTAAAATTTTGCGTTGCGGACAAACCGAAATCACGGCAGACCCCGTCGGGTCTCTTCATTACACTCTGCTCATTCCACCATTGATCATTCATTCTATACAATCAGAACTAACTCATTAAATACTATACGTTCGCTTCAGGTATGGCTGCAAGGCTACGAACTGACATCATAAGAAATACACACTATGTCAGTAGTTTCAAGATTTAAAAGCGTCTTAGAATTCACGGAAAGGTCAGAAATGAATAATAATACACATTTCTTGTAATTTGTATTTTTTGTTTCGAAAACGACAGCGAGGGGCAAAATTTGTATTGTAACGATTGTTTCTCATTGAAATAATTGATTGTTTCGAATCCAATGAAAATTAGTATGTATATATATTCACCCATACGTGTTTTCATTTCATGCTTCAACAGCCCTTTGAATACTGTTTAGTATACAGGGACTTGCTCACGGTTCGGCACAACGGCAAATTGAGAAGTTCTTTCTCTCCAAGCGCCATGCACCGATGCAAACTGTTGATTAGAAGACGGAGCAAGGCGGAAACTCGAGGTGTGATGGTATTGGCCGCAGTGCAGGGGCACCTTGCTTTGCTGTTCCGGAGTTGAGACGCTGGAGAGCGGTGAAAGGCGTGCTAGGGAATTCGACGCGAAATAAGGAAAAGGCAAGTCATGCAGAGGTAGGCGGCGGTGTGTGTGGTTCGAGAAGGCGGAAGGGGTTCGGAGACACAACGGGCTGAGATGGTTCAGGGCTTCAACGCATAGCACTGCGATGCCTCTGACCTCGAGGTCCAAGGGTTTGAGTCCCGACGGTGGTTGGACTTTCGACACTCACTAGATAGCTAGGTCAAATTCACCCGCTGGTTAGAATTCTAGTGGCCGGCTGCTATAGGTTGTTTTCTGCGGTTATTCAAATCAATACCAACCGAACCCCGGAGCAGAACCCTAACAAACAGATCACGGTCTGCATGCGATTTTTCCTTCCCCTTCCTTGTTTTATGCTCACCCCTTACTTATACACACACTTACATGCGTTACACTATCACACATATTGGAAGACCAGTCGGTAACTCAGAACTTGTTCCAGGGGGCGGTGCCTCACTGGTGTGAGATATCTGGATAGTGAGAAAGATCGCCATACACTGCCGGAGCAGTAGCCTAAAAAAAGGGGCCACGGACAGCGCGCGATATTTCCTTCCTCATCCATCCTTTCTTCACCCCTTACACACACACACTAACATGCACTACACTACCACACATGTCGCGAGACCGCTCGGGAACTTAGAGCTTGTCCCGGCTGGGGCTTTTTCCCGCTGGTGAGAGTCATGGTTAGGAGGAAATCCGGTTAGCCGTCGGTAGGTCGGCGCCGGATCTCGACATCCAGCGGGGGAAGATCACCGACATCTTCCGAGGGGGGGAAATGCACTACACTGATGGGACTAGTGATCTTAGCTGATGACGCGCCCGGAATCACTAACCAACCAACCAACCAACCAACCAACCAACCAACCAATCGCCATACACCCCTGTGATAAAACAACTGCCATCACCTCCACCACCCCCAACTCCCGATAAAACAACCAGCACACCGCCATCCCCTGATAAAACAGGCACTACACTTGCGGTTCTAATACGCGTAACAGTTGACGTTCCCGGGATCACGAAATCAATGAATGAATCTGTGTCGCGAAGGATCTGGAGGGTATCGAGAGGGAATCGAAACCAAATGAAGTTCGAAAACAAAATGAAAGGAGGGGACGCTTTGGGGGCTTGCAAGAGACATGGGAAGGAAGTGGGGTGGGGGTAAGACGGATGTGAGCGCGAGCGAAGGGGAGGAGAGACGAGAAACAACCCCTCGCTCAGAGCCAGGCTTCAGCTCTCTGCCGCAGAAATGCTAAATCTCCCACCCGGCACTCGCTGTGGAGTCAGCGCGCGTACTCCTGTCTGCTTCCCACAGCACGGCGCCTGTGCGCGGCCGGCAGCAGTGTCCGCATTTCTCCAAGCGTCGCCGCGTCGCAGGGGCGAGCGAGGGGCTACACCAGTGGCGAATTCTCCTATACACCGCGTGTATACCGTCGGTATACCCAGTAATTCCAAGGGTTTAAGAAATATTTAATAAGTTTGATAATCCTCTAAAAAGTTATTGAGATTTTGAAAGCTTTAAAACAGATGCGAAAATAGAACTCTGTTTTGCTACCGAAAGCGTCAGTCTTCGGCATCTATAAGTGCTATATAATGCGTTAGAGCGAAAAGTTTCAAACAATTTCTAATACTGTCCAGAGAAATCGCTAGCGCAGGCGAAGGCACTGCATGTCAGGCGCGATAACCTAGAGCTCATGTGTCAAGGTTGGGGAGAGGGGAGGATGCGGGTCTGGACGGTCGGTAGACTCCGCAAAATATTGCGGAGAACAGTCCTCCGATCGTTCGTAAGTTACGCTTCTCTCAAAGTTTTGTAAAAATGGAGTGTGTTAATGATCCAGAAGTTAGTGGTTTGTTTAATTGTCTTATAGAACAATCATTAAGGACGGAAATTCATAGTATTGGGATTTCAGAAAAGATCAAAAGAAAAGACAACAGTAGATGTAGCTTCCATAAAGTGCGGTATGCTTAAAATAATGTTCAGGATTCGCCACTGGGCTGCACTTCGGCTTAATTTTCGAGGTGCGTTGTCTGAGCCGCGAAGCCCACTATACCGCGCTGTGGGAATTGGCGTGATAGTGAAATAGTGGATTGAAAGCCATCATGGTAGGATAAGTATTACAAAATTGTTGTGGAGAAATGAATGTTTGTCCGGTGCAATCGACAGGGAAGAGATTGAGCGCTGACAGTGAGTGAGCTGGCGAATTAATTTTCTACCTGGAGATGAGATGAATGTAAAGCAGGACTGGAGGCAGCAGAACATGTGCGGAGAACCAACTTTTGGTGAAAGTGTGAAGACGAATCTCGGAAGGTAAAGCAAAAAGCCTTTTCTTATCTGCTCTGCAGGGATCGAATATTGACAATATAACGTATGCGGTAGCGACCGTGATATGCGACTTATTAGCTTAGATTAAGTCGGCTAAATCGAACTAATGGTTATTACTTGCGCAGGTAGCGTAGCGCAGGTTTGGTAGCGCAGGTTTCGTGAATAAGATTAATGCAAGAATTTCGTTTCTTTTTTATTAGGCATTCGTGAAAGTCACAACTAAATGTTGACTGAAAGTTTGCTAATTGATCATAAAAATGACGCCGCTTATTAATTAAACAGTGCAAAAGTTTCAGAGGTCCCATTCCCTACATCCCCCACCAGTTATCAGAAATTTCCTGTGCAAGTTTGCCGCCCTGCAGAGTGTGAACCCTACAAAAGAGATGTACAATAACTCGTCGAGAGAGTTGAACGTTAGTTTTGATCTATTTTACCTCTATTTCACCATTTATGACACTAGTTTACGATCTCGGATAGAGAAAATCATCGTAAATAGAGAGGGCGATCAAACTGGTAAAGCTGAACGAACTGTCCGGAATCCGGACCGAGCGTCGTTAGTACGTGGAAAGAAGACAGTAGCGTGCAGCGTCGTGTCCTGGTGACGTAGATAAGAACGCTGAAAAAAATGCCAAGGAGAAAATATTGGACTAGCATAAAAAAACGAAAGCACGAAGGGGCGAACAAGTAACAATAGTACAAATGAGAAAGTATAGGCCTAATTAGTATGTAGGAAATTTTCACAAATGGCAGTCAGTCCGAGACGCATTGCAAAGAAGGAAACATCTGTAGTATAAAAAATACAATGACTTTTTTATTGTGATAAATGTTTTATTATGAGGTTGGACGAGGAGAACAAGAGAAACCCAAGTAACCTGCCCTGCCTCTTTTATCAGCCACGAATTCCAACCCGTGTCTCCTAAAGTGCTGACATACGGCTCCTACTCCTCTGTCACATGTCACCCCGTTAGAGGCGGGTATCTCCGTCTAGTCAAAGGTACCCGCGGTTCAGACCCCTGCACAAAAGGACATAGGCTTGGCGGACCTGTCGCGGATACATACGTCTTGTCAGAGGTACCCGCCGTTAAGAGCCCTGCACAAGAGAGGGAGATAGATGTCGAGGACCAATCGCCGACAGGGGTTCTAACATAACACCCCGAGGGGAGGCAGACAGCATGGAGTACTAGAAAGAGGAGGTACACACGGAAGAAATCGCTCTCAGATCATGTTTCCAA
>BLKR01013159.1:0-13273 GCA_011170035.1 Teleogryllus occipitalis | reverse complement strand
AGCGGGAGAGCGGGCGGGAGAGCGAGCGGGAGAGCGAGCGGGAGAGCGAGCGGGAGAGCGAGCGGGAGAGCGAGCGGGAGAGCGAGCGGGAGAGCGAGCGGGAGAGCGAGCGGGAGAGCGAGCGGGAGAGCGAGCGGGAGAGCGAGCGGGAGAGCGAGCGGGAGCGCGAGCGGGAGAGCGAGCGGGAGAGCGAGCGGGAGAGCGAGCGGGAGAGCGAGCGGGAGAGCGAGCGGGAGAGCGAGCGGGAGAGCGAGCGGGAGAGCGAGCGGGAGAGCGAGCGGGAGAGCGAGCGGGAGAGCGAGCGGGAGAGCGAGCGGGAGAGCGAGGGGGAGAGCGAGCGGGAGAGCGAGCGGGAGAGCGAGCGGGAGAGCGAGCGGGAGAGCGAGCGGGAGAGCGAGCGGGAGAGCGAGCGGGAGAGCGAGCGGGAGAGCGAGCGGGAGAGCGAGCGGGAGAGCGAGCGGGAGAGCGAGCGGGAGAGCGAGCCGGAGAGCGAGCGGGAGAGCGAGCGGGAGAGCGAGCGGGAGAGCGAGCGGGAGAGCGAGCGGGAGAGCGAGCGGGAGAGCGAGCGGGAGAGCGAGCGGGAGAGCGAGCGGGAGAGCGAGCGGGAGAGCGAGCGGGAGAGCGAGCGGGAGAGCGAGCGGGAGGGCGAGCGGGAGAGCGAGCGGGAGAGCGAGCGGGAGAGCGAGCGGGAGAGCGAGCGGGAGAGCGAGCGGGAGAGCGAGCGGGAGAGCGCGAGCGGGAGAGCGAGCGGGAGAGCGAGCGGGAGAGCGAGCGGGAGAGCGAGCGGGAGAGCGAGCGGGAGAGCGAGCGGGAGAGCGAGCGGGAGAGCGAGGGGGAGAGCGAGCGGGAGAGCGAGCGGGAGAGCGAGCGGGAGAGCGAGCGGGAGAGCGAGCGGGAGAGCGAGCGGGAGAGCGAGCGGGAGAGCGAGCGGGAGAGAGAGCGGGAGAGAGCGAAGGAAAGAGCGAGGGAGAGAGAGCGGGAGAGAGAGAGCGGGAGATGGAGCGGGAGAGAGCGAGGGAGAGTGAGCGAGCGGGAGAGCGGGAGAGAGAGCGGAGAGCGAGCGGGAGAGAGCGAGCGGGAGAGAGCGAGCGGGAGAGCGAGCGGGAGCGCGAGCGGGAGCGCGAGCGGGAGAGCGAGCGGGAGCGCGAGCGGGAGCGCGAGCGGGAGAGCGAGCGGGAGAGCGAGCGGGAGCGCGAGCGGGAGAGCGAGCGGGAGCGGGCGATGTAGCGAGGCAGCAATGGCGGTGGAGGAGACGCGCAGGGTGTGCGGTGAAGCAGTGGACACGCAGCGGGTGACGATAAGGGTGCGCCTGTGTTTTACGCGCGGCGGCACCTCGTAAATAGCGAGACCGCGCGGCGAGATACGCGCTATCCGGGACGCTGCCCAGAGTGCATCGCGTAATCTGACGCTTGTTCCGCGCCGCGTGCTGGGACCACTGGCCTGCGTGCCCAGCTTTACGGCGTTTTCACTGGCCGGGCAACGAGTACCTCCTCGGAAATCAATCTCTGCGGTGGGGGTTATGAGGCGGTTTCACACTTCACTCAGAGGAAACAAGCATGTTACATTCCTTTTAGTTACGTTTACGTAGCCGTCACATTTATGTTGTGGTTGTGTGGATTTGTAGTAATAAAAATTATGAAGTATCATTCGCTTTACGGCGTTTTCACTGACCGGCTGACGAGTACTTCCTCGGAATCTAATTGAACAGAGAGATTATGTTGGCCTCTTACCAGAGTTAAACTAGTGCTTTACGTAACTACATTTACGGAGCGTTCACATTTTACGTCGGAATTGTGTGGCATTCCTAGCAATAGAAATTAGAACGTGTCGCCGGCTTCACAGCGTTTTTATTCACCAGCGAACGAGAACCTGTTCGGAAATCAATCGAAGCTAAGGAGTTATGAGAATCTTAGCTACTTAACGAAAACAAAAAACGCGCTTACATTTTCGTGATTATAATTGCGCTTAAATAGCGAATTTGTGTAGCAGATTATTTAATGAAATTAATAAATATTCAACTCAAAAATCGCAGCACCTGATAATGACCAACGTCCTAAAAGTATGCTTTGGGTTTTATCCATTTATATTTTTATTAACTGAACCTTCGCGAAGATTCCACACTTTGGAAAACATTGTTTTAAAAAGTAAAAAGCTTCATGCAGTAACTCCGCTTCGAACGACAACCCCCTTAAATTTGCGGAATAACTGACAGATTTGGAAATACTGTAAAAGTGCAATGCAATTCTTGGTAAATAATACAGAGAGAGTCATAATGAAGTTATTTAAATAGAACTCGCATATCACTGACTTATATATACACACAAATAGATAACGAATTTTTAAAATCTCTAAGGGGTGTTTCAGAGTGGACAAAAAGCAAAATGTTCCGATTTCACCCCACCCACCCCATCACTTTCTAATGGCTTGGCAATACAAGAATGAGTTATGTTTTGTAAATCTTTAAAATATCTTGAAATTCTTTTAACTTTCAAAATACTCCCTGTGAAATTTGGCCGCCTCAAACTGCGAAGTTGTGAAAAAGATGCGACTGTAGATTCTCATTCTCACACCCTTTGCAGCCACGAGAGCGCGCGACGTGCGGCAAAATTAATTCGGGCAATAATGGGTTTGCGATGCCGTACAAAACGTTGACTATTGGTCGCAAGACACTAAAGTATTAACTATATTGTGTCCCTCTAAAAATTGTCTTAAAAATTGCAAGAGAAAACGACATTGGTGGAGGCCGTCTTTCAGATATGTACAGCATATCCATTTCAGAATTCCATTCCAAGCATTTGGATGCACACACCGTGAGGCTACCTACTCGCTTGCCTACCCACCCGCCCCCACTGACGCCTGCTCTTTCCCCCGCAGCCATTCCCACCCAACATCCCGCGTCCTGCATGCCCTTCATATCCCTCCTCCACTGTGCTGCTCCCATTCCGCCTGCCCTCCCGCGCCGCGCCGCGCCGCGCCGTTGCATGTCGCTCCGCACGAGATAAGCGCCGGGGGGCGTGGCGCGGGGGCGGGGCGCGGGGGCGGGGCAAATTGAGAAGTTGGCAGCGCCAGATTCGCGTCGACGCGCGATCCATCATCCGAACTCTCCATCTGCCCCTTCCCCCCGAGCCGCGGCCGCCCCTGAGATCGTCAGCCTTTTCACCAAACGCTCTGATATATTTTTATTCATTTATATCTGGCGTCGGCCTTTCTTCTATGCGCACATTTCTCGAAATGCTCTGCTAATTAAGAGAGAAAAATGAAACCTAATTTTGTACCCGTGATAACCGTGCAAAGCAGGATGTTCATTTCGTGGGGAAAATAAAGTACATTGCCACCAAAAGAAATTGTTTTAACCCAAAAGGAACTAGTGGTGCTACATAATGGCATAGACTTTCTCGTGGTAAAGTTTCCTGTTTTTTTGGTGTGGGCTCGCTTTATGATCTCGCCAGCTTCCATCTATCGCCGCCCGAAATACATTTTTTGACGTTTTCTCAATTTTTGGGTTTCCTCGTGGCAGACACGAAATATGACTCTTAAAATATTAAAGAAGAAAAAATCTCGTCCTATGTG
The DNA here is from genome assembly GCA_011170035.1 of Teleogryllus occipitalis. Lineage (NCBI taxonomy): Eukaryota > Metazoa > Arthropoda > Insecta > Orthoptera > Gryllidae > Teleogryllus > Teleogryllus occipitalis. Next base: position 9,703 of record BLKR01013159.1, on the reverse strand, counting down.
AACATTTTTGTTGAAAATTTTACTAGATTTAAAAAAAAATTCTTTAAGCTGTAGTGTAAATGCAACATCTTTTTAACAGAAAATTTTTGAGTTTGCGAAAAACTTCATTTGAAGTCCACTTACTAATGCAATAATGTATACAATCGCTGGAAATGTGCATATTAACGGCGTGAGAGATGTGTAAAAAATATTACATTTTTGTGGTTTATAAAAAATAAAATAAGGCAGCAAAATTGCTTCTATGCATCTTAAACGGTGTAATGAGCACTACCCGTACGATTTTTTTAAACTCTGGAGCCGGCTTTGAAAAAAAAGTCAATGTGTAAAAAAAACTAAATATTCCAGAAGATATTATTGATGAATTACATAAACCATGAGAAAAAAAATTTCTACGACGTAAAGTTATATCATTGGGTCTTTATTATCTATGGCAAGGAGATTTAGTTGAAATGGATTCACGAAAATTAGGTTTTTCATTTATTAAGTAAAAATATATCAAGGTAATAGTTATATTTTAACAATATGACAAACAGGCATGGGCATTTCCTGTTAAAAATAAGTCTGGTAAAATTGTATGAGAAGCTATGGATATTGTATTTCTACACAAAATATTTTCAAAATTTTTCAGAACTTATAGCATCTGTAGATGAATGATTGAATTGTACATTACAACATAAAATGTGGAAATCCTTTGATAAGCAAAGGTAATTGAAAATTGGTTCGCTATACTTCCAAAAATAATTTTTAATATAATCATACATCACATCATACTACTCAATCCAAACCTATTAATGTTGCCAAATATAGTGAAAATATTAAAACAGTTTATAAAAGAGAGAAAACGTTTATTTAAACTCAATAAATTGGTACCTAAATTGGAGATATAGTAAAATAAGTAAATTAACTTTTGTATTTGATGAATCATACGCAGGTAATTGATCTATGGAAATACTGGAAACTGATAAAATTATTGATTCCAATCCTATAGCTAACATCTTAAAGGTATTCAGGGATCGTTTTGCGAATATGAATCACAAAAAAATATCCTGACAATACAAAAAGTAATAAAAACAAAAGGAAATAAAGTTCATGTAAATTCGTTAGGATTTGGTGGAACCTATTATTCGTGAATACAAACAAGTATTGAATAGATCGAATTTTTCTCATTATCTGTCATCGATTTCACCATTTTCACCTACATTTTCATCAATTTTAATATATTTATCTTCATTGAGTTCAATATTTTCATTTACAATTACATCAATACTTTTCTTCATCGATATCAATATTTTTCGCTTATAATATTTTTATTTTTATCAATTTCAATATTTACATCAACATCTATTCCAATATTTTCATTTACACTTGAGCAAGATGATTGAAAAAACATTGAAATTTAGATTCATTACCATCTAAACAAATAGTTCAATGGAAATCAAAGTTTGGTATATACGTAAGGCACTCAAATCCTAAATCACTAAAACTTTTTATCAATTCAATATACACGAAAAAACTGTCATGTTTTCACTTTATAAAACATATATTTCACTGTAATATAGTTAGTAAAAATTACTTGATAAAAAAATTCTTTATATAGAAAGCATGTGTTTAGGCTGCGAATACAGATTTTGGGAGAGCTTCTGCAGATGTTTGTATCGAAAACACTGTTGTCGTTTTTTAATCCTTTGACACAAGGGAAAGATATGAAAGCCAAGTACTTAAGAACTATGAGTATACCTCCGCGTAATTATTGAGTATTGCAGAATTGTCAGTGTTACCTGTCTGGTCGAAAAGAAAATTGTTTACTCTGTTGTTTTTCGTAATACGTGCGTTTTAAATGATATTACGCAGATATCACGCGCCAACGCGTTGTTTCACAGATACTGAAATGCTCTGAACTAGACACACTACCAACGTAAAAATCTAACGTTGATTGATGCGTACTACTTAGCTTTTTACACGAGCGAAGCAAGTCGCTACGAAACTGCTCGGCTTCCTGATCTTCAAATAATTCGTAATGCGATCCCATCGTGTCATATGTGGAAAGAGGCAGGATTCCACGAAATTGCGACATTGTGCAATGTTGTCTATTCTGTTCGACCTTGGGGTCTGCTCTGTGATGCGCTTTCACGGCCTTCTTGGAAATTAGTTCAAAATTTCGAAGCAGATCAGTCCTTCCAAAGAGATTCCTACAAAAAATGAATTCTATTTCTCTCTGGAAGTCAGCCCTCTGTTTTAAGGAAAAATTAACTCGAAAACGGGATGTTTAAAATGTAAACCATTTGCTGTTAATTAGCGCCAAAGAATTGCAATAAATAATTGAATTCCATGTATGGCGTGAAATTCAAATTAATTTGGCCGTCTATGTGCCAATAGCAGTTGTATGCCTATTATAAGAGCTATAATATTATTAATAGATGCTCATGAATGGAAAAAGAGGAGTTTCAGGAAATTGTACAAGCCTATCAAAAGATAAAAGTAATTAAAAGATTTAATTTTTATGACGATATATTTTCATCTAAGATATCTAGACATGAAATAACCCTATAAAAGATAAAGAAGCAAGGAATAATGGAATTGCCGATTGGCAATATAGTTTAAACAATCATAATGATTGTGAAAATTATTTAAAGAAAATAGCATCACTTGTTCAATTAAAAGACTTTCATACACATGTTGTATTAGTAGCTTGTGTAAAATATGTTATAAATTATTTTCATTCTTATCAACATACGATTGAAGATAAACAATCAGTAGGCCTAGTTGAATATATTTAGTTATTAATCAAGACATTATTCCAAATTTTATAATTATATATTTTATTTGATAATTATTTTCTGAAAAATACTAAGTATCGATTTGGTAATGTTTCATATGTTGATTTTCAATCTGATAAATATGATCCATTAAATGTTGGTAGTTATATTTATTGCCATATTATATAAAACTTTATAAAATATATAAATTTGGAGAATATAATAAAAATGAGTTGAAATGAGAGTAACAAGAAGATTTTAGAAACGTTGAATATGCTGTAGAAAGTATTTTACATCCCTCTGCTCAACATGTTGATAGACCTAGTGAATATAATATTTCACAATATGAGCATTTAAAAATGCAATATACTGTAGATATAACAACATCCAATATTAAAATACATGAAGAGTTCTTAAACATAAATATTCATGTTTATAAAATTTAAGGATCAATTCTTGAATTATAACATTACTTGCGCCCCCTTGCAAGAAATCCCACCCTCTTCCTAAATTTTCCATTTCATATTAAGCTTTTAATATATTGTTACGTTTCTATGTGGTGAATTAAAACACAGATATTATTTTAACAAAAACGTTTATTTTGTTTCTTAACACGATCACTGAAAACTTGATTTATGTTCAGATTGTCTTCACTTGAATATTGATTTACACTAAACTTCTCTTGATTATTGATTTACAATACACTTCTGTTAATTATTTCACTATTCACTTCTTTTGCACTGTCACACAGTCCTAAATACTGACCACTGTTCGATGCACTGGCCACAGTTCGATGCACTGCTATTCACCGCGATGCACACACTTCACAGCTCAGCTTCCACTTCAGACTTCAGACTGACTCGCGGTCGCCGGCCGCCACGTATTTATTTATACTCGGCGGGCTCTAGAATTTACTGTAACTTGCGGTACACATCGCAAAAACTCCGGAACCATCAAGTTCGAGGACCGCCAGAAGATGTAGCAATCCGCGCATACATGTAGTTCGTGGTGGTGCCGGCAGATGACGCAATATTCGTTGCAATCTCTTTACCTTCAAGACCCTTTTATACTGCGTCACCTGTTCTATGTCTCCTTATATTTAATAACAATACAACACAACCTTGTCAATACAAACTATTCTTATTTAACGTTATTACCGAACAGAGAGGTACACCCGGGTAATTCATCAGGGCAATTGACCGATCCCGTGATCCATATCCCACAACTTATTAACGGTCGTGAATTCTACAATGGTCAATGTCGGTAATATTTACATAAGATGCAATTTATTCACATTGTATTTATGAGTAAATAGCTTTTAATAATGTCAGTAAGATTTTAGAAAACTCAACAGTTTTCATTTAAAATGAGCTTAAAATACCGAATTTTCAGACACGATCAAACGCTATTTTCTAAAAAATGGCTCCATTTTTTCATTCAACATTACAAATGGATAGTGCTAATTGCGCTACTTAATATGAAGTAAAGTTTATTTGAGTTTATTCTTTTCTTTTGTCAAAAATTACACAAATGTACTTTTTTGAAATATCTCTCAGGCCGTCAATATGCACATTTCCATCGATTTCTATAAATTATTGGGTTCGTGAGTAGTGTTTCCAATGACTTTAAATGAAGTTTTTCGAAACGTCAATAGATTTATGTGAAAAAGAGATTGAAATTTCGCATTTACAGTAATGCTAAATCTCCATTTTCTTAAAATCGGCTTCAAATTTTTCAATAAAAATTGCCATTTACGATGAGGTTCTGCTCTTCTTTAATACTCTTAAAATAATATTTCGGTTCCACTCTTAGAAAGCATAAAGGTTGAGAAAATTTAAAAATTTTACTTTCGGCCACGATAGTTAGCAGCTAGCAAGAAGATGGGGCAAGTCCGTAAAGACAGTCCACACCAAGGAAATTAGAAAACGTTACTAAGAGAAATATTGTGCCATTCTGTATTCCTCTGATACCGAAAAAGGGGTTTTTCTCAAAACGTCCGTCCGTCCGTCCGTCCGTCCGTCCGTCAACACTAAACCACGCGTACGATCTTTTCCAAATTGAAGAATCCTTGTCATTCTGGCTCTAGTTGAAGCTTTGAAATTTTGAAAAACATTCTTTAAAATTTAGAGGTACTTTAATGAAGCCCCCCGGACATTTTCAAAATTTTCTCAAAAACGGCTACAATTTTTTCTTTAAACTTCTTGTAAGAATACAGAAAATGCACTTATAAAGATGGCATAGGTCCAATGTTTGCGGTTATCTCTCAATTATTGAAAATTGCAAGTTTGAATTATTTTCGACGTCTTCCTACAACTACAAAAATAAAGTAGAGATCATTCCTTTAAATGAAATTTTTTGTCCACAAACATTTCTTTTAATAAGTTTACGTAGTTTTTCTTGAAACTTTTAGTAGTTTTCGTGCAATAGTACGTGAAATATTTGCAATATTAAGAAATAACTAGTGAGAACCCGTCAAAATTTGACGGTGTGATCTGAGAAAAATGTAAAATACTGTGCCCAGATTAATGTTCACAATATGTTGCATTGTTTAAATCTTCAGGGTATAACGAAAATATTTTGTGATGAGTTCCCAAAATTTTGAACACGTATGGCCCATGACCAGGTGGCAATGCAATATCGGCAACAAATTACGCAAAAGAAAGAGCACTATTAAACTGACGGATGTTATTTCTAAAGTTTTTTATGTGTCGTAATCTCCTATAAACAACTGTTTGATTTCTTCTGGCATATTGCTCGAAGGTAAACTTAATTTCCCATTTTAGCAATACAGAGTAAACTCGTTTACAGAATTTCTCCCACTCGGGAAGTACAAAGTAGAACAGAACTGACATTTCATAGACAATGACCCAACAGAAAACGAAATGACCTCATTATCACGACACATACGCCGACTTTCTCTTTCCTTGCTCCCAGTCAATATACTACGTTTGCGTCTTTTGGGGCGCGTGGGCAACGATTCGGAATTTGACATAACCTGTAAACAACTTCACTACTTCAGTACAACCGAGCAAAACCCACTGTCCGAATGTTCTCTACAAAATACACTACAAAAGGAAATACATGCAAACTGTCATCACCACAATGCAATTATTACACTGAAACAAAACCTTGACGAATCGTGAACAAATCTCAACAATCAAAACAAAACATCACGCAGCGCCACCATGAAGCGGCGGGGACTGTCATCTATCGACTCATATATATCAATTTTAACACAGCCACCCTTTGGGAGATAACAGTTGACTATTGATAAGCGTACAATTAAAGAATGATTTAATTAATTAATTTACACCGTAAATGTTGGTGAATCAACACAAACAACATCTGATAACACATCTAGGGATCACATGCTTTCATTTAAAGGAAAAAATACTACGATCGGTTCAGTAGAAGCTCTAAACAAAGCCATGGCACAATACCTTATTTTTTTAAATATATAGATAAAAACAAGATGTACCCTCTCCCTCAGAAAAAATGTCGTTCAAAATTCTATCTTCCACACCGCGCCGACAAACTTGGACACCCCTCGGCCTGGGGGAGGGCAGGGGGAGGGACACGTTGACCAATCGCTAGCAGGTAGAACGACAGTTGTCAGTGATTGGTGCAACATCCCAAGGGGCAGAAAGAACGCTGTCTCAGGGGGAGGGGGCTAGTTCGTTTACGTACGAGACGGAAATATCGTCATATTTCCCTGCCGAAGGAGATAGTTTGCCTGCGCGTACGCCACGAGGAAAAAAATATTTCTAAGCCAGATTTTCCGTCCAGAATGATTGTCTATAGACCAGTAAATATTTATCATTTTAGCAACAATTATTCTAACTTTTAGTAATCGATTTGTAACTCCTGACAAACTTCTATTTTGAGATATTCATTTCAGGCACAATTTGCGGAGCCTTCCCGGCCGTTCTAACGCATATTTCGAATTTGTTTATAAAATTATAATTTGTTGCAAAATTGTTAATTCGCTGTTTTCGGTTCTGGGACATCGGGAGACTCTCCCCACTTTAGATTTGCAAAATTTGGAAATTGTTTATAAATTTCCAATTGTTGCAAATTTTTTTATTGTCTAATTTGAATGGCGTTTAAATGTGATGCAAAATTCCGGAATCCGTTCGGTGCTATTATATCTCATTCTCGAGATATATGTAATTGTTTATAAGAAATTAACATCTTAGTAGACCCCATTTGTTTGCGCTTATTCATTCGCGCTAGCAGAATAGAGTGGATGGGCATACTGAAAAAACAGTTCTCCAATGCCGCGCTTTTGCCTGCCACATACGCTTAAAATGCACTTGCTTGTAAACAAATTCTGTGGTCAATTTAATTATGCTAAATTCGTATTTTTACGGCGAGTATGAGCATAACTTATATTTGGTTTTTATATTCTCTTTTAAGTCCTACAATTTTCAAGCCGATATGTTTATCAAATAGGAAAGAAATTGATTATAAAAAAAATATTTTTCAAGGTGCATTACGCCCAAACAATTGTTTCTGTTTTTCTATCAAAGGGATGTTGAGCAACCGAATAACTGTATTATTAATTTTTTTTAAGTCCCTTGTTAACACCGAGAGTCAGAAACTATATGTTCCTCTTGTTTAACCATTACCATTAAAAAATAGGGAAACATATTGCTTAGCTGTTTGCTATAAACTGCACTGGATTGGATGAAGGTAGTGTTAAGGTTTTCAAATACAGAAATATTCAATTTTTATGTTTTGAAAGATCACATGAGTAGAATCACACATCACAATATTTACACAAGTATAGAAATTTCTAAATAAACGTATATAAACTTTAAGTTAATATTTTCAATTCAATTTATCATTCCTTTCTAAAACTGTTAATTTGATGATTTCATTGTATAATATTCAAATCAGAGCTTTATGTGCTAAATCTACGCATTGTTAATACAAATTTTTAAACAACATTAATATATTTAATATACATTTAAAAGGTTTTTAGATTGGCGAACGTTTCAATGAAATTTCATGAATTCCTAAATGATTGAAAATAAATACTTGTAAAATTAAATAATTGTAGCGTGTAAAAATATAACAAACTCACGTATTTGGTAAAACGAGTTGATATTACTTAAAGAAAGCAAAACAGATGTTATAACAATTCAAAGGGATTTAGCGTTTGTTTACAGTTTAGTAAATATCAATGCACTAGCATTTCCCAGTGAAAATACATAGAACGAACTTGGTGGTCAAGTGATATGACCTTCCCAACACAGACTACATTTCAGTATCGTCAGAGTTCGAAGGTGGTTTGTTGGCCGCCATTCTACGAATCTATCAAAACCTTGAATTTTGCACGACCATCTGTACAGCGAGAACCTAGCGGTTTATTAAACGGAAACGGGCCACTCAAAGTATCTAATGTGCACTCTTTGAAAACTTTTAACCATTATAAACTATCCCTAAGAAAAATATTAAATAAACAATGTTAAAGGTCACCAGGTTAACATTGCCTTTACTATTTGAATGTTTTCAACATCCCCAAAACCAACAGAAAACCCATGTTTTTACAGGTTATTATAAAACCAATTCAATAAATATAAGCATTTATTCACGTTATTATTTTTAAAACACTCAAATATCTACGATGTTATTTGATTCATGTCTTCATCGAAGATCTGAGATTAAAAAACTGATAAGCAGAGAAAATTAAAGTAATTTTGAGTGATTGATGAAGTTGAATGATCAAACGAAAAACAATGTTTCTTGCTTCATATAATGCTATCGTGTTTAACAGACATGTAATTACATGTGATACCTATATTAAACATCCAAACTTATGAAAATTTTCAAAATTAAAATCATCAATAAAACGTTGATTCATCAGCAAGGATTATATTATTAAATACTTTTTTGAGATTCATGTGCTCCTGTGTGAATAACGTAGTAAACGTGATTCGTATGATCCAGTTTCTCAGAATAATACAAAACCTGCTAGACACATACACTAAACATAATAGTTGTCAAATAGTTATTTACGACATGAGTATCATAAGATATCTTATTACAATACGAAATTGGAGAATTATCAAACAAGACTCTTTAGCCGAAATTGTTAACCAATTGAATATTGTAATATAATGTTACCATTTGAATATCATAGAAAGTAAGACGCAATTTGTCAAAATTCATGTGAACTATAATTTTTTCTTTAAATTTTACTCCTTATCCTGCGAAAGATGTGACAGTACTTATGTTAACAATTATACTGCCATGGGTTTAATTAATTAGTTTTCAGTACGCAAATTATTGTTTCTGGTTTCAAAGAAGCATGGATATACAGAGTATCGGGGAAGGAAACGTCGAAAGTTTGAAAAACGCTGTTTAAACAATTTTAATCATACTTTGTCTAATAAACTACATAGATATTTTGAATGGCTGAGCTGCAATAAACACGCAAATTTTGGTTTAAAAACATGATTTCTACGCAAAACTTTGCATTCTAGAATCATGTAAACACCCCAGAAACATGTAACATGTTTATTATTAACAATATAAATTAATATATTAGTTCAGAAAAAAATTAACCGAGAAATCAAAAAGCAGTCGAACTGTGAAAATTGGGTGCTTTTTTATTTCTAGGTTAATTTTTCTTTCTGATCAAATGTATTGATTTATTTTGTTAATCATAAACAATTTAGAAATTAATGAAGTGTTTATATGCTTCTACAACGCAAATAGTTGCCTAGAAAACATATATCCGAAACAACTTTTGAATGTTTATTGCGGCTTAGCCATTTGGAATATCCGTGTAGTTTATTAGACAAAATAAGCTTAAAATTGTCTTAACAGCTATTTTTCGAAGATTCGACATTTCTTCCCCGAATATCCTGTATATAAAAGGCTTGATTTCTGTAGATACGCAACGGAACGGCGTTCCGGTTCTTGGAAATAATTATGAAATT
>BLKR01013158.1:0-13288 GCA_011170035.1 Teleogryllus occipitalis | reverse complement strand
AAGGTTAGGAAAGCGTATAGTAAACGTAATGTAAACAAGGAACAGAAAAATAATTTTCTACATTTATCTAAAGACTTACTAGAATTAAAGTTACATACCCAAGAAAATTACCTAAAATCAATTCTAAACGATCGATTGAACTGTTGGCAAAATTTCTTCAAGTATGTGAGGCATAAGAAAGGGAACAAAGAAATATTCCAGCGACCTGTGGAGCTGACGGTTCGTTAATTACAAATGACAGTGAAAAGGCGGCTTGTTTAAATAGGCATTACGCGTCGGTTTTCAAGCCGAAGGATCAGATTTCAGTAAATAAATCAACACCCGTTATAGAAACCTTTAGAGTCAATGCAGGAATTATTAGAAAAAGGATTGCAAAAATTAGGAGAAATAAATCTGTAGGTCCTGACGGAATACCAGGAGAGATATTGAAATTGGGAGGAGAAGCCATGATTCCTTACCTTGCTCGGTTAATGGACGTCACTGTAAATAATAATACGATTCCTCAAAATTGGAAAGAGGCAATTGTAGTGCCGATTCATAAGGGAGGAGACAAAAGGATTGTTAATAATTACAGGCCTATAAGTTTGACATCAGTTGTATGCAAGCAGATGGAACACATGATTGCGGAATATATTAGACGAGTCTGGAATAAAACGGACTGGCTTTTTCAAAATTCGTCCTAGCTATTCGTGCGACAGCCAGACTATTTCTTTATGTCAGGACATAGCAGATTCATTAGACGAAGGGAGTAGGGTCGATGCAGTAATATTAGACTTTTCTAAAGCATTTGATCTGGTTCCACATGGCCTTTTAATTGAAAAACTGTCAAAAACTGGATTAGATCATCGAATAATCTTGTCAATCAAATAATTTCTTACGGGCCGAACTCAAGCAGTCAGAATAGGTGACAAACACTCATCGAAAGCCGACGTAACCTCTGGGGTCCCCCAGGGGAGTGTGTTAGGGCCATTGCTATTCTTAGCGTTTATTAATGATATTGCAACTGGAATAAAATCGAAAGTTAGACTTTTCGCCGATGATTGCATAATATATAGGAGTACTGGCGCGTCTTCGGATGAAAATGTTTTACAGAACGATCTTAACTGTTTATGGAACTGGGCGTGCAGAAATAAGATGGAATTAAATCCGGAAAAGAGTAAATTCATTTGTTTTATCAAATCTCGCTCGAATGTACACTCGAATTACAAGTTAGGAACTAACGATATACCGCGTGTAAAAAACTGTAAGTACTTGGGTTTGGTCCTGCCTAGCGACTTGGGTTGGTCGGATCATATTAACAATACGGTCAAGAAATCATGGAGGGCGCTGCACTTTGTAATGCGCATTCTAAAAAACGGCAGTTTGAATGCCCGATCCTTGGCATATACTTCACTTGTTCGTCCTATTTTAGAGTACGGAGCGGCCTGCTGGGACCCGTACAGAAAAGGGCAAATCGAGGCGTTAGATAAAATTCAAAAACGGGCCGGAAAGTTTGTAAATCATGGACGCGTTATTATTATTATTATTATTATTATTATCATTATTATTATTATTATTATTATTATTATTATTATTAGTTTCATTATTATAATCGTTAGTATTATTAATAATATGGTCATGTCTCTTATACAGTGAAGTGAAGTGAAGTGAAGTGAAGTGTGGTGGGGGCACGGAAGGGGAGGGGAGTGTAGTGTAGTGCAGCGCAGTGAAATGAAATGAAGTGAAGTGAAGTGAAGTGAAGTGGAGTGAAGTATTAGAAGAGCTATAAGTCAACATATAGATAACCCAAAATTAATTATAACTAGGATATTAATCTCTAATTCTAATTGTAATTATATTTGTAGATATTCGTAATAGTTTTGTAATTGTCGTATATCTAGTTGTAATAATGTTTGCCACCGAGCATTAGCTCAAAGCGAACTTTAATAAATCTATCTATCTATCTACAGTAGTCAGATGCAGCAGAAAAACATTCGTGTAGGTACTTTGCAAAATAAACATTCTCATTCTCCCTCACTCGCTCTCATTCTCTCTCGCTCTGATCTAGGGATTTCAGTTCCCTTCTAATTGAGTGTCTGCGTAAACGTAGGAAATTGATCACAATGCTCATTTTGAATTGTTAACAGTGTGGCCATTTACTTTATTCTTAAGTGTTAATAGTAATGTTCTTTGCATGTACATTTAAGTGTTATCTAGAAATATTTCTTCGGAAAATTTCTACAAAACATGGAAATAAAATCAGTATACATTAGTAAGTCAAAATAATTAAGTCATCTGTTGCTTCCTATAACGTGCCAAAGAACAATATCGTTAATACGTAGATACGATTAATGACCATAGTACACAAAAATAAAGTGTTGTCGAGACCAACGACCAACACTTTGTTGGAGAAGACAACATCTTTCATTCCTGTGTTTGGAGTAGCAACACATCGCCAATAAACCAATAGACCAAAGTACAGCCAACCCTAGAGTGCTCTCTGTTTCACAAAATTCCTATGGATTCATGGCATTGCATATATTATATTTTAAATAAAAATGAAGCCTACTCTTAAATCATCGTTGAGAACGAAAATGCAAGGAAGGGTTCGCAGTACCTATTGATCCCAGAAGAGTGCAAGGAAATGTATGCTTCTCCGTAAAATATTGGAGAGTATTGAAATCGAGAAGAGAATGCTTATAATTGCCATTAAATATTCCCTTCAGCATCAGTGTATTTTAATAGTCAATTGTCATTCGTGGCTGCTCCTAGCATCCAGTGCATTCTTCGTCTATTGGGCACACAAAAAGTAGAGTTGATTGTGATTACCAAGTGAGATAGGCAATCGCTTCCGCACAGTACACCTAAGTGTTGCGGGTTGCGGAATGGAAAGTATCAGGGATAGACCACTGTTGTCAAGGTCGATGCCACCAGAGGGCAGAGTCCGTGGCAGGGGAGTAATGACGATATCGCCCCCTCCACGTAGATGATCGCTTCGCCGCAAGAGAGCAGTAGCTAGTCAAAGTCGCCTTGAACGCTTTTACGCTTTACACATAAAATACGATTGAGCGGGATTTAGATAAATACATTTAAGAAGGTTTATTGTTATTTTTATGTATATTTTTACTTTTATTTTTCTGTGCATATCCTCCTTTTTACATAAAATTCCACCAAGTTGGTAAAATCAGGATCTAGATATCCTAAGACACAAATTCATAAACTATTTCTCAAATTTTCGTTAATTAATCGAACCCTACCCTGGTTTTTGAACAATTTCATTATTAAAAATGCTGGTTCTCGTATGTGCTACCATACATAGATATTATTTTAGCAGCATTATTTGTTAAGTTTGGAAACTGATTTATAGAACATCTTGTAAAATTCTATTAAACAGTATTCTGAGGTCATTTTAACTATTTCACAAGTCTGTGATTACATGGAAACTCAATCAGCACCATTTGTAGCGTCACACCCACGATATTGTGCAAGTTCATTGTGGTAATTGATTGATAGTGGTAATTGATAAATAGAGAACCATTTTCTAGGTCTTCCGTGCCACGATCTTTCATGTCAGGTGTTTCATGCCAAATGATTCACTTTGGGAATCAGTTACTGAATCCATTATAGGAAAACTTAAAGGACCACTGTTCATTGGTCCAGCACAAAAGGACAGCTTCATCTGAAATGTTTTTATTAAGACCAACATTCCTCATATAACAACGTTCTTCCCTTGCAGCCTAATACTCAGATTGTTTAAACGACGTATCAGATATGTAAGGAAGGCGAGTCTCATAACCCATTTAGGTCTTTCGATATCTTCGCTGGATATGTTTCATTCACAAAAAAGTTCCACAATGTATCTTAGATTAGAAAACATTTCTAAGGCTTTTCACGTCTTAACAAAGGGACGTCACAACAGTAGGGAATATCCATGTAGTCAGCGCGTCAAAAGCAAGTGAAATGCTCGGTATTCTCGATAATTGAGGACATTTCATCGAATGTACAGACGGTCCCAAAACATTGTATACTTACTTCAAGCAATAAAAAACTCTTAACATGACAAAACTACATTCACACAAATTGAAATTGACTACTGAAATTGATGAGCACAAATAATCATAGACTTTTACACGTACAACCGGTGCAATAAATGCTCTAAATGCCCAATATCGGCGTTGATACACTTATCAGTAGTTCAACTACCGTTCGAGCAATATTTGTTGAAGTGTCGTCTGCGATTGCATCACGTACCATTTGAATTTATTCCCAAAGTGCTGCCTTTGTAGATGATTTTGTACGGTTGACACCATTCTTAAAGTCTTATCCATAAGTAGAAGTTCAAGGGAGTTAGATTTTGAGAATTCGGTGGAAACTTAATTGGTCCCCTTCGTCCTATCCAGTGCCACAGAATATTGTCATCAAGGCGCGTACGTACATTTTAGAGATAATGTGGCGGTGCACACACTGACAATCATAACAATCCTTCAAGGCACTGAATATGACGAAGAGATCCGATTAAGTTTTCACTGCGTTTTTTTAAATCTAATCTAATCCATTCTTTTTTTAAATAACAGCTGACAATATGCATCTAGACATGACACGCACGTTCGTCTTACTCACCATTCATACATTCCATAGAAATGAGGAATTCTAGTTCCAATAAGAGGGTGCACCGTCACATTACATCCGAGATTTACACGAGAACCTAGATGACACTCTTTTCCTCATTTCCATCGCGCTACACACTCCACCATTCAACTGCCTCGTCCCTTTAACCCACACTCCTCTCCCCCTTTTTCTTCCCTCCGCCCCCCCCAACACTGCCCGCCCTCCACCAGGCCACCCTTGATTCTCTCCGTCCGCCCCGGCAGTCAACCTCTCAATCGAAATTAATTGGCACTTTGGGGCTTCAATTCCTCGAAGCCTAACCCCTCGCATGATTACGACTGAGCTCTTGAAGAAAATACTCGAGAACATCAACCTCTGCAATTTACGGATAGTAAGAGAATAGACCGGGAGCGGTAGATCAGTGCATCAACTGATGTCACTGCAGCGCCTCTGACCGGGAGGGCCTAGGTTACACTCCCCACGGCGGCAGGATTACATGAGAAATAGATGTTTCATGAACTTTAAGTCGCGCTTCGTAAAATTTAGCACTCTGTTAGTTACAAAACAATATGTTGCTTCTTTGCAGACGGAAAACAAGCACAGGAATTGTATTTCGCACGGCGTGTTAAAAATATATTTTTCGATGATTGTACCACATTTTGATACATAACAGCCTACTAACCACATTTCTACAATTTGGAATATGTTATCGCCGGTTGAGATGTATTTCAATTAAAAAAGCTAATTTTTATTAAACAATAATGCCTCAATCCCTCCCATGGTATCCGCGCAACATAACGACATTCAATTAAGGATGATATCGGTTGTGTGTTCTAGATAAAAACGATCCTACTAAACTGAACGAAGAATTTTATGTTGAATACCAAACTCCATATAGACGCCAGCAATATCTCGTTTGCAACACGTTATAAAATTCTGATATTTATGTCGTGTGTATTCACTCCATAGTTACGCATTGTTTTGAATCATAAACACATAACCGTGGGTCCCTATATGTTTTTCAAATACATTTTGATTCAGCTCGTTTCGTTTCAAACCTGGACCCTGTAGCGGGGAGTGTCTTGTTAAAAAGCGCACCAGATGGTCAGAAGAGAAGGCGTCCCTTCTCTCCAGGTTTTCTTAGTAAACAGCAAGTTAGAACAGCACGTCCGCATTTTTGGTTGCGTTGTGTTGCAGTCGTTTTTGCTTTTCGCTTGCCGGGGCGCAAAATGAAGCGAGTGTTGAGTGGCGTTTCATAACGGCCGTCCGCCACGTGACGGAGCGGCCCTCCCCTTCACACGCACTGCGTCAATGCACGCACACACGCGACGCGCAAACAGCAAAAGATCGCACTCCCCGACCCACTGCACAATCTGCGCTCTGCAAAACCCCTTTCGATTGATTGTTTGATTGTTTTTTCGTGTTTCCGGGTGCTTCAACTGCTGTGGTCATTAGTCCCGTAAGTGTGGTGCATGTTTTTCCACGTGAGATGGCGGTGATCTTCCCCCGCTGGATGCCGAGATCCGGCGCCGACCTACCGTCGGCTAGCGGGGTTTCCCCCTAACCAGGTCACTCCCACCAGCGGGGCACCGCCCCAGCCGGGACAAGCTCTAAGCTCCCGACCGGTCTCCCGGAACATATGGTAGTGTAGGGCATGTTAGTGTAAGTGTGTGTGTGTGTGAGGGGAGAGGATAGGACAAGGAAGAGGAAGGAAAGATCGCGCGCGGTCCGTGGCCCGTTTGGTAGGGTGCTGCTCCGGCATTCGCCTCGTGTTGATCGAAGAAACCACGGAAAACTACAGATCAAAGCAGTCGACCGCTAGAATTCTCCTCCAGACAGCGACTGAACTCGACCTAGCTGAAAAGCTAGTGTCAAAAATCCTGCTGCCGTCAGGACTGGAACCTAGGATCTCCCGGTCAGAGACGCTGCAGTGACATCAGTTGATGCATTGAGCTACCGCTACCGGTATCTCTTTCGAGAAAAAAACAATCATAGAAGATATACTTATCACCTTATTCACAGGAGTCAAAGATATTACGTACTGACCGGAGTAGGTGGATTAAGGGCAAGAATTTATGTCACTGCAGTCCCTTTGACCGGGAGGTATTAGGGCTTCAGTCCCAACGGTGGAAGGATTTTCGACATTAACTAGATAACTAGATGCAATTCAGTCACTGTCTGGAGGAGGTTTCAATCTGCCGGTTGCTCTGATTGGTAGTTATCCGTGGTTTCTCCGATCAACACCAGGCGAATGCCGGAGGAGTGCCCTAAGAAAGCGCGCGCGATTTTACGTTCCTCTTACTTGTTCTGTGCTGACCCCTTAATTACCTCATCTACATGCACTACGCTACCAATCTGGTCGTGAGCTTAGAGATTGTCCCGCTGGCGGGACCCCCGCAAGCCCACGTGTAGGTCCGAACCGGATCTCGCCGTCTAACGGAGAAAGTGTACCGACGGCTCGCGCGACGAGAACATACACTACACTTACGGGATTAGAGACCTTATCTGTTGACGCACCCCGAAACAGTAATCGATTAATCAAATCTACTTGAGTGGGTTAAGGTGTACGAACAATGATGACAATGGATCTCTCATGTTAAATAGGCCATTCCGCTGAGGTTCTCCGCAAATCGCCCCACAATTTTTTTTCACGCTATATTTAAAAAAACATTGATAGGAAAACATTTGACATCAATATAGTTTTGCATTAACTCCGTTTGGGGCTTGTATGTCAAAAGGCCTATTACTAGCCCATTATCGTCCGACATAATTTTGTGCGCTTCGCTTAGCACGCGCAGTTTCGTCGCACCCAGGCGCGTAAGAGCAGCTTTGGAGCTATCTGATTGAATTTGTTTGCTATTATTATCGCCTATTTGTAGTAACGCTGCTAAATTACACTCCTAGAGCTTTACAAACCACCTACCATTAGCTAGAAGAGCATTTTTTTATAGTAGTAAAAACATTGTTCTTTGTCACATGTCCTGTCAACTTCAATAAACCATCGTTTGATTTGTACGAAATCAAGTGGTTGTGTTTATTATGAGAAAAATAATACATCAAAATTTATAATTTCCTACAGAAACATTTTCCTTGTAAATGTTATGTAATGTGAATACCATTCAATAAATACTCAGTTTTTGTAGTATCAGATTGGGAATCAATACAATAAATAATCGAAGAATCATTGGTATGGAAAATAAAATTTTTATTGTCCCATAATTTCTGCCCAAACTTTGTAAATAGACGGAAATTTACCTGAAGAAATAACTATTATGCAAGTAATACTATTGAAACGTTATCTGTGTAGATTGTAATAAAATTCTAAGCGCTCGTCTCCGGACATTTTTTAAGGCTTTGAACGTTAACTAAAATGCAAGATACAAGTTTAGCTCAAATACCAAAATTTATATGAAATATCGTATACGAGACATAATCTAGTGAATGTATTCGTGAATTAATTGCCGCTGTAAACATTCTTTTCCTCCGCACCTACTTCCTAAGAAGATTTAAAATTCAGTGGATTTAACGGAGCTTATCGTATCATGTTGCAAGATACTTTTATATACGAGAGAGAATAATACAGTATACTCTCACGGTATAAGACACGTCAAAGTTTTTTTATTCAACTTGCCTTTAATTATAAACACATTCCGCTGCGAGCAGTCGCACAGTACGGAGCTCCGCGCTCAGCGCTGCGCCTCGTCTCGTAATAGTGTTCTGTGCCAGTGTAAGATAAAGTGCTACAATAATAGTGTTCATCAGCACTTCTAACTGCGGGCGCTAATATTGCCAGCAATTAGTGCAACATTTTCATCAGACAACGCTGGCATACGCCAGTGTATCGCAGATGCCCTCGCCCAGGTCTACCCGGCCGAGGGCGAAATGGAGGTCGGTTTCCCAGAAGGCGACGTCCGTGAAACATCACTGCAACGTATTCCAGATCATCTACTACAACATCAACTAGAACAACAGTTACATCAACCCCCATCACATCAGCCTCACATGCTAAGTGGACCAACCGCACCTCCACTTACCGACCAGCAACGCATCGTTGGCAGCCAGGAGGCCGCCTCAACAGACCTCAGCACGATGTCGCAACCTTCATCATCAGACGTCAACACCAAAAAGAGGTCAGTCAGTGACAGTGAAATCCCCATCGAAACAAAAAAGAAAAGTGTAATCTCGAGTAACTCTAACGAGAACTCTAATCAATCCAGTGCTCTAGAATACAATGTCCCCGTCGGGAACAGATTCGGAGAACTCGCTAATATAAATCCCAACCCTGAAGATAATCGGTTCGATATTTAAATGTAAATACTGACGATCACTCTTCGCAACCAGCCAAAATTCCTCCAATCTTTGTGGCGGACGTAACCAGTGTTCGCGATCTTATAATCGAACTTAAATCTAACGTCACCAACAACTTCATCACAGACGTGAAAAATAACAAAGTTAAGATCAATGCCAATAACCCCACGGACTTCCGTAAAATAATCAAATATCTCATACATACCCATCGTAAATTTCATTCATTCAAAGATCCATCAAACAAAAAATTTTCTGTCGTATTCAAAAACATCGAACAATCAATAACAGAACCGGAAATTTTGAATGACCTACAGCAACGCTTCACTTCAATAATCAGAGTCACCAGACTTCAAAAAGATGGCCTTCCAATCCCAGTAGTCGCCGCGGAATTCAACGGTTCTGAACCAATAGAAACTATATTAACCATACATCAAATTTGCAATCATCGTGTTAGAACCGAAAGACGCAAAAAGCATAAAGGCCCCCTCCAATGCCAAAGATGCCTTGACTACGGTCATACCAAAAACAATTGTAACCACTCCATCACGTGTGCATTCTGTGCCGGGAACCATTACTCTGTGCTCTGCCCTAAGAAGAATGAATCTCCGGTGTGTGCGAACTGCAACGGAAATCACAAGGCCGACATTAGAAACACGAACTGCACCTACTACAAAGAGATCTTAGATAGGAAAAGTACCTCTAAAAATAAAAATAATGAAAATCCACCAAACTCCAATGCTACTCCTCCCCTCCAAAATCAATCAAGAGCCCATTTCCCACCACTGCCGCAATCCCAGCCTATTCAAAACTTCACCCATATTTCAAACATGAACAAACCACCTCCTAGCACATCGCAAAACACCCAAAATTCCAATAACCACACGGCCCATTCCAATAATATCCAATCCAATCACCCAATAATCACCACTATAATTAACTCCATCACCTCCTGCATTATTAATTTCATCAACTCTCTAATCCCATCTATAATTAGTACTATTCAGAACTCTGTGGCCGAATATCTAACCAACAATGGCAAATAAATCCCAAAACAATGTAACCATTCTAAATTGGAATGCAAACTCAATCACCAACAAAAAAAACTGAATTCGTACATTTCCTTCATCACTACAACGTAGATGTAGCTTGTATCACCGAAACGCACTTGAGCAGAAAAAATAAATTATATATTCCCAATTACAATGTTTATAGAACTGACAGAACCGAAACCAAAGGCGGCGGTGTACTCATCGCGATCAAATCTACTCACACGCATAACCAGGTAACTCTTCCGGACACACCAGGCTTAGAAACTATAGCAGTCTCAATAATAATCAACAATAACTCTTTGAAGATCATAGCTGCATACAAACCTCCCTCGACAAAAATAATAAATACAAACCTCCAAAATCTATTTAACCTCAATGATAAAGTTGTGCTATTAGGTGACCTTAATGCCAAACACAGTAACTGGGGATGCCGATCCAACAACCAAGATGGTAAAACACTAGCCCAATTAGTAAACAATGCCAATATTAAAATTCTCTCCCCGAGTGAACCTACTTACTACCCACAAGACCGTTCGCGCAAACCAGACATCCTCGACATTGGTCTAACCAACACAAACCTTAACTTCCATTTATCGGTAATATTCGAACTTGACTCTGACCATATACCAGTCTTACTTACTTCGCAGCAAATGTCACCTCAACATGCCCCTGTATCTAAACCGAACTCACTAAAAATTAACTGGAGGAAGTTCACCGAAACAATAAAAAGTACAGTACCCAAAATAAAAATACTAAATACTCCCCTTGAAATAGATCAATCCGTTAATTTTCTAACTGACCTCATCAACACAACCATCCAAAATTCTCAGTTGACTACCACTCCGAATACAGCCTTCAAACCCTACAATAAATTACCCTCAGGCATTTTAAACGCAATAACTGTAAAGAATAAGACTAAAAGACTCTGGGCTCAGCTAAGAACACGAGAATTAAAGAGAGAACTCAACCTAATCTCCAACGTGGTCAAACGACTTATCAGAAATCATAACAGCGAACAATATCATAAACTCATACAATCACTCAACACCAGTAATAACACATTATGGCAATTCACTAAAAAAATTCTCAAGAAAAAAAACACGGTCCCTCCTTTAAACACAACGACAGGCAAGGCCTTATCCTCACTTCAGAAGGCAGAAGTGCTCGCCACGCATTTCGAAACCACATTCTGTGAGAACACGAACGCCCACCCGCAACATAATAATATTCTACAAGCTACAAAATTAAACTTCTTCGGTCCGTATCAGAGAATAAATTTCTCATCGCCCATTGAAATTTCTAAAATCATAAAAAATCTTCCTAACAAAAAAGCCCCAGGTCACGACAAAATAAACAATTTGGCATTAAAAAAACTACCACCAACGGCAATTGCGTACTTAAATAACATATTCAATTCTTGTTTCAGAATCGGATATTTCCCCCATAAATGGAAACACGCAATCATCATCCCCATAGCAAAGCCAAACAAAACCCCATCAAACCCCGAGAGTTACCGCCCAATCAGTTTATTAACAACCCTTTCCAAAATATTCGAGAAAATCATATTGCGAAGACTGAAAAACCACATATATTCAACCAATGCTATCCCCAAGGTACAGTTTGGATTTACAGATAGAATCTCAACGCAACACCAGCTATTAAGAATTTCAGAGTACATTTATTCCGCTTTTCAAAAAAAAACACCACTCCATAGCTCTATTTATTGATATTACACAAGCTTTCGACCGAACTTGGCACCAAGCTCTTTTATATAAACTTATCCAAATAGGCACTCCACAATACTTAAAATCAATAATAATAAATTTCTTAAGCAATAGAACTTTCTCAGTCAATGTTAACAACCATTTATCCAACCCAAGAACAATAAACGCTGGACTTCCCCAAGGCTCTCCGTTATCACCCACCCTATTCAACCTCTATGTCGCTGACCTTCCCACACTTAATAAAATTACTATTGCTCAATTTGCTGACGACACAGCCATTTTTGCCTCCGGTACAACCCTCACTGAGTTAAGAACCCACTTACAACTTTATTTAAATATGATAGACAGCTGGGCCGCTAAATTTAAAATTCAACTAAATCCTAACAAAACCGCTGCAAAAATATTTACTTTAAGACCGCACTCTCCCCCACTTCCTCTCACTCTAAATAACAAAACAATAGAATGGTACCCCTCCAATAAACCTGTAAAATATTTAGGCTTGTATCTTGATACCAAGCTAACTTGGGGAAAACATATAAATGCCAAAGTGACCCAAGCTAAAATAAAACTTGCACAACTACGACCACTAATTTACAGAAACAGCTCAATACAATATAAATCAGCCATAGCAATTTACAAGACAATTTTAAGACCATTAATGTTGTACGCCAGCCCAATTTGGATCAATTCTGCTAAAACTAACATCCATAAACTACAAGTCCTGCAAAATAAGTTCTTAAGAATAGTTGCTCATGCCCCATGGTATATAACCAACAATCAACTTCACAACGAATTTAATTTGGAACCCATTGAACAATACATCACTTATCTGGCCACCAACTTCTATCATAACCTATCTCAAATCCCAGCACTATCACCATTCAAACTAGCCAAAAACCCCAATTACCAAACACGAATCAGAAACAAATATCCATATCACATATTCCTAAAAAAATTTGCAGATTTAGATCCGGACTGAGGACCCGAAAAGGGATTTCCTCCCCCTTGTAATAGTATGTAAGATTATATTTAAGGTTAGCATGTAAGTCTGTAAATACATATGTATAGTTATTTTTACTGATCTATGTAAATTCTTCAAAAATTAATAAATTAAAAAAAATTATAAACACGAATAATTGAAATAACTTTTTCCTTGTACTTTCGTGCGCAAGGCCATCAATGGCCCTCAAACTTAAACAAAAAATTGAAGAACTCTCTCATAACAGAGAACAAACGTGACTTTATCTTCACAAGGTGATTACGTCAGCTAATTAGTTCACTAATATTCTTTATAAATCGAGTAATATCTACAAAGAAAGGGAAAACGAATAAGAGAATTTAATAAAAATCATATATTCCCCATTCCTTATGAAAAACCATGTAGTTAAATGAAATCTGTTTTGATTCCTCAATTTCAATAAGTGGAAGGAATGCAGTCAGTGAAAAATATTGTGGTTGGTCAACAGCGACACTCTGTCAGTGGCCATGACACTTATTCCTTTTGAGATGGTTCACCAATATTTGTAGAATATCAAATAAGCTAGTTAGGTTTTAAAGAATTTTTATGAGCATAATTTGCATCTTTGTTTACATATCAGTCTCATATAAATTTTAAAATAT
>BLKR01013157.1:0-13295 GCA_011170035.1 Teleogryllus occipitalis | reverse complement strand
CTTGTCCTATCCTCTCCCCTTACACACACACACGCTCACATGCACTACACTACCACATATTCCGGGAGACCGGTCGGGAGCTTAGAGCTTGTCCCGGCTGAGGCGGTGCCCCGCTGGTGGGAGTCCTGGGGGAAACTCCACGGCCGACGCTAGGTCGACGCCGGATCTCACCATCCAGCGGGGGAGAATCACCGGCATCTACCCGAGAAAAAAACATGCACTGCACTTACGGGACTAATGACCAAAGCTGTTGACGCGCCCGGAAACACGAACAAATCAATCAATCAAATTTTTGCAATTTTTGGATCCCCTAATAGTTTAATAGAAATTATAGTTTAAGAATATCGTAAGAACAGCGAATCTTTTCCTTTGGAACTCGATCATAGTCTAACTTGTTATCTACCGTCTATAACTCGTTATCCTATCGTCACAAATTTTGTCTATCAGTTTTGCAAGAAAAATTGCCAGGTGCTGGGGAAAACGCGATTCACCGCAGCCCCCCCGCCCCGTGGGACGGAGCCTCTCTCCCTAATTCAGCCCCCCCCCTTCCGCCGCCGCGCGCCGTCTGGCGTCTTGATTGATGCTGATGGATCTGCTCCGTCGCGACGCCACGCGCTGTCATCGACCGTTGGCGCCCCGCGCGGCTGCGCGCGTCGCTGCTGCCCAGAACGACTCGCTCAAGCAGAGGCGGATCCAGGGGGGAAGGGCGTGTAGGCCACGCCCCCCCCCCCAAAGGCTAGAATTTTTGTTTGCTACTTTCCTTTATTGGGCAAAATTAATTTAAATATTTATGTTAGAATTATGTAATTATTTTAAAAAAAGAATATTGTATAGAGTCTATATATTACACTACAAAAATAATATACTGGTTACTTATTTAAAATTATTATTTACTTTTTTCAGTCTATATTTCTTCAATATTCTAGAATATTTTTGTTTTAAGTGTTTGTGTGTCAGTTCGTCAATATGATTATTTTATACTTTGGTCCCTTTATTTTTGAGCAGACCTTGAACAGCTAATGGAGATTAATTATTTCACCCTTTTCATTGTTATTATTATTATTATTATTATTATTATTATTATTATTATTATTATTATTATTATTATTATTATTATCACCATCATCATCATCTTGCGACAGTTTCGAGGATTATTTTTTCCTCCTCCCAAGCTAGAGGTCGCCTTTGCGGTAACCACGATGATGTCAGCGACGTGGTGGTGGTGGTGGTGGTGAGTGGAGAACGTGATTCGTTACGGTACCTTGCAACTTCATCAAGAACGTCAACGTGATATATCTGTGCACGTCTCATATGCTGCTGTAAGGTTTTCTTAATTACATAATGTTCTAGCCTGAAGATGAAAACAATTCTCGAAACTGTCACAAGATGATAATAATAATAATAATAATAATAATAATAATAATAATAATAATAATAATAATGAAAAGTGTGAAATAATTTATCTCCATTAGTTGTTCAAGGTCTGTTATAAATAAAGGGACCAAATTATAATACAGAATATTTTTGGTCTCTGATTTTAAAGACAGAACATTTTTCATATTAATATTTATAAAATATTACATGCTGCGCATGTTCACTCTTTAAAATCAAAGACCAAAAATATTCTAGTATATTTATCGTATTTGCCTGTGTGCAAAATGCACCCTTACTTTCAAGAAGGACCTCATTTTTTAATGTTAAATTTTACACTTGACTTTTATTTTCATGAAAGGAATGGGAATTGTTACCTATAGAAGCAATTGTCTTTTCTTCATATTACGCAGTATGCAAGATGTAATAAAATGTAATATGAAAAATGTTCTCTCTTTAAAATCAATGTTCAAATAAATTCTAGTATAATAACCGTATTTGTCTGGGTGTAAGACGCACCCCTATTTTCAAGAAGGATTTCATTCTTTAATGTTAAATTTTATACTTAATTTTTATTTTCATGAAAGGAATTGGAATTGTAACCTGTGAAAAGCAATTATCTTTTCTTCATCTTTCGGCGGGAGACTTTATGAATTTTTTCTAGAACGCATGGAAAGACAGTACCTTTTCATAAATGATCTATACCATAACGTTGGCACAACGAAATTTTCCAACATTCTTTCTTCTTGCAATACTTTTTGCTTATGTAATAATTAGACATCGGATGTTTAGGCACTAAAAAATTGTCTTTTAGGCGCCTAAAAAGGCACTGAAAAAGTCAAAAATAAGGAGAAAAAAGGCACTGTCGTAAGTTACATACACAATAAAATGGAAAAATTGTAATTTTTGTCTATATTATTTTGTAAACTTAAATGGACAAAACCAGTTCATATATTTTACTGTAAAACTAGATTTACATATTTACAACTCTTCTACATTTTAGTCTTAGTAGTTTCCATTAACCAGTAATATTTACACATTACCAGAAACTTTTGAAGGATCACAATTTCAGATTTGCGACGACTGGGAGACAAAATCAGTTTGAATGCGGAGAAGGATATCTGAACGATGTGACAGGCATATATTTTAGCAGGCCAACACTAGCAACACTGAAACCTTCTGGGAATTTATATTTATTTCCACTTACAATTTAGGTTCCCTCGGTGTATTGTCAATCGTCCATTTTCTCAGATCATGGCTGGTGAGGTGATCATGGTTTCCCATGATATAGGGAAATGGAGAAAAATCAGTTGGTATACTTTCAGGAATTCTCTCGTAATTGTAAATTTCAAGACGTGAATTGAAGGTTTCGTAATGAATGGTCACGTTGGACCATCACCAATCATCCGATATCTTAGCATTGTATAAATATAATAAATAAAAGGCAAAAAAGTTCTAAAAAAGATATTTATGCAAAAAATAGGCATTGATGCTAAAATAAGCAAAAATAAGCATTATAAAACTTCGTCATATGTCATCATTTGTGCACATATATTATCAGCCTTTAAATAAGTTCTCTAGAAAAAATAGGCATTTCCCTAAACATCCGATGTCTAGTAATAATCAATTTCGTAAAAGTACAAATTCCTGTTTTTCAGTGTACAAAAATTTGATTTTCCTAATGCTATATACTAAACATTCGAACAGTTACAAAAATTGCCATCCGAAGTGTAAGACGCATCCCTTCTCCTTCTTCTTCTTCTTCTTCTTCTTCTTCTTTTTTTACGAGTTACTGAAGGGAAAAAGTGCATTTTCTACATCGGCAAATACGGTAATAAGAAAGATATTTATTATTTTAAACAAATCCATGATGGCCTCCTACAATGATCGGCTGCATGTGCTCCTGTCTTCAAGGAACTTACATAGTGATGGAAAATGTTTCCAAAACATCGATACAGTGATGTTTCGATACATCGCTAAAAGGTTTACGATGTCGATGAAAACATCGTCAAAGAAACATCCCGAAAGTTAATTTTGAGTATGTTGTAATAAACATTATAGCTGGGATTGCTGTGATTATTCCCTTACTCACAGTATTTTTGTGTGTTTGAGGAAGTCATCACCGTCATCATCGTATAGGAAACCTATACTAATAAGATTCATCTATTTGGTTGTTTTTTATTTATTCATTTAAGGTCGCATCAACATTAGGTCATTAACGACCACTATTGGAGTTAACGTGAAGGTAACTATTCAAATGTAACAAAATGGTAATGATAAGGGGTGAAAGGACAAACACAAATATAACCATGCCCGAGGCGGGACTCGAACCCTCGACCCTTCGGTCCGAGATCACTACGCCACTACTATTTAGGGACCTTAGCGATCTTGGCCTATTTGGGTTGTGTTATCCGTTTCATCCAAGTCTTTTCAGTTTTCAAGAGTTTCGGTGCGTTTTGGCGTTATTGTCCAAAAGCACACTTGTAAGTAGATTTGAATGCTGCACCGCCGTGGCGCCGAGTGAGTGAGTGATGCGCCGCCAATCAAGGCGCGTGGGAGCGGGCGCGGGTCTAGCAAATGCGGACAAACGCCGCCGCGTGGGCGGGGTGGGTTGGGGTGGTGTGGGGTGGGGTGGGGTGGGGAAGGGGCGAATGGCGCTGATTTATTGAGCGGCGCCTCATTTCCGCTGGGCGGCGGCGCCGGAGGGCGCGCGGGCGGCGACCCGGGGGCAGCGCTCGTTTGTCAGCCCGGATGGGCGGACAGCGGCGGAGGTGACACGGCGGAGGGGCGGCGGAAGTGGAGGCGGCGCGAGGTGAGGATGCTGGGATGGATGGCGGGAGATGGCGGAGCCCCTGGGCGGCGGTGGCTGGGGGGGGGGGTCGTGGTGGTGATGGGAGCCACAGGAAGGCTGGAGCGAGGGCGGTGTCGACGGAGGCGAGTTGGGGGACAACGAGGGGATGGCAGGGACAGAGGGACAGCGGTGTGGTAGCGGGGTGATAGCGAGGGACAGCGGGGGTCAGAGGGGGACGGCTGGGTACAGCGGGAAGCAGAGGGGGACTGAGGGGGACAGAGAGGGACATCGGTGGTTAGCGTGGGACAGGAGGACAGCGAGGGACATATTGGGGACAGTGGGGTGGCGGGGGACAGTGGGGCAGCGAGGGACAATGGGGCAGCGGGGGATAGTGGGGCAGTGGGGGACAGTGGGGTCAGTAGGGATAGCGGGGGACATCGGAGGGACAGTAGGGTGTCAGCGGGGGATCAGCGGGTGACAGTGGGAGGACAGCGTGGGGACAGCGGTTGACAGCGGGGGGTAGTGGTGTTGGTGGTGGGGACGGAACCTCACCTAGAAGCAGGACCGTATTAAGCTTTGGAGGCCCTTGGGCCTACGATAATTTGGGGGCTCCCTATTCTTACTTTCACCGATCTCATATCCCCAATTTAATGACAAGTTTTGTTCAAAAACTTAACTCATCACAGAGTGACCTTCTCGCATTCCACCTTTCAAATATTATCCAATGATGCGCAACACATCACTTCCTTATGCCAATTTCGTGCGTACAATTCAATCATAAATCACATTTTTATTTAATTCTTTTGAAAAAAAAGTATTAAGTATTTTTTAAGAACTATCGGGGGGTCCTTGAAAATTGGGGGTCCTGGGCCCAGGCCCTTCGGTCCATGTGTTAACACGGGCCTGCCCAGAAGCCAGCCACAACAATTCAGCCTCAGCTGTTCGACCACGAGTTCGAGAAGAGCTCTAAGGCTCACAATCAGGTCCAAATCGAAGTAATATGATCCAAGCCTGGTAAGTGCAAGGGAGACTGATATGCTGATACAGCATTAAAGTAGTTTTAATTAGGTCTCCCAACTGCTTCATGGCAATTGCTTAGGTGACATATCACATCATATGACAGGGGTAGTTGTTAGGAAATATCAAGTAATGTTGAATATAAATTTTAATAACACAATTGTATTGTTTTCTGTTCTACTTCTAAAAGTGGTTAGCTAATTTCGGTTATTAAATGGGGTTTCCAGGTAAGGAAAGTTTAGAACATCTGTTGTGGAAGCATAATCTGAATTTAAAATTATACCTATTTGTTTTTGATTTCGGCCAACTTCATGAACACTTCTAGAGTCGTCTACCTACATTATAACTGTGGTAGTAAGAGATTAATAACGAGAAATTAATCGATAAAAGTTTCCCTGACCAGGATGGAACTCTAATCACACCACATTGAATCACATAACTATAGCATTTTTATTTCCTTATTCGTTTAAGGAAATTACTAATTTCATTCAACAGTTAAGAACTTCGTCGAATCGAGATGGTAAGAGAAGAGAGCTGAAAGTAATTCTCTGGGCACAATACAAATTATAAACCAGGGGTGGGGCATAATGAACAAATAATGGACACTGACACAGGCACGTATGTCTAGGACCGTGTTGTTCAACTGGCAGCCCATGTGCTGCATGTGGCCCGCGATGCCATTTATTGTGGCCCGCGATGCCATTTACTGGGGCCCGAGAAAGGTTATTACTGAAAAGTGAAAGTCTGTTTCATTCATTTCGGGCGAGTACACTGTGCGCCTAGTATCTGCTCCCTACCGAAGCAAACACCCGCTTTAATGTAAAAATAGGTTAACTTTAGATTTATGGAGGTTTTTATCTAGTAAATTCATAAATTAAAAAATCAACCCAATGTGTTTCACAGCGTTATGCATGATCCGACCTGATATCACACATGGTTCCATTCCCTCCCTCTCTCCCGTTTGAGTGATCAACAATACGGAGAAGTCAGGTGTCGATCGCCCGAATAATGAAAATGTGGCCCACAATCATACTAATGGTTTTAGTTATGGCCATTGGGCCTTGCAAGTTGGACACCCTCGTTCAAGGATGACACATTATTTGAGAGACTTTCGTATTGCATGTTTTTCGCTTTTTTGCCCTTCCGGGACAATGGGAGGTACCTCCGTGCCCCCGACGGGGCTGCCCCCTTTGGTAGCGAGGGGAGGGGGTGCGGGGGGAGGGGGAGGGGGGCGTGGCGAAGGCGTCGCGGCGCTGTCGCCCGGTGCGGCCGCCGCCGCCGCTGGTCGCCGGGCGGCCGGGAGATTAATGGCAGGGTCTGCGAGTAAATTAAGTAGAATTAGTGCGCTAAGCAAGGCTGAAGGCTTCCCTTCACGATATGTGAAATAATCTATTAAAGAGAAGATTTATGGGACGGGGCGCAGCGCGGAACCCGTCGGCTGTTGCGAAAGCGACAAGCGGCGGGCAGTAGTGGCAATGGCGGGTGGCAATGGCGGGTGGCAATGGCGGGTGGCAATGGCGGGTGGCAATGGCGGGTGGCAATGGCGGGTGGCAATGGCGGGTGGCAATGGCGGGTGAAGGTGGCGAGTGGTGGTGGCGAGTGGCAATAGCGAGTGGAATAGCGCGTGGCAATCGCGAGTGGGAATGGCGAGAGGGAATGGCGAGTGGCAATGGCGAGTGGCAAAGGCGAATGGCAATGTCGAGTGGCAATGGCGAGTGGCAATGGAGGTGGCGATAGGGGTGGCGGTGGTGTCAGTATAATAATAATAATAATAATAATAATAATAATAATAATAATAATAATAATAACAGTAAAAGTAATAATAGTAGTGAAAACAATAGTAAAAATAATAATTGTAATAATAATAATAATAATAATAATAATAATAATAATAATAATAATAATAATAATATTTATTCCCAACTTGTTTTACAGAGATATGTAGTACACTGTTCTTTCTTGGAATTACTAACCATCGATAAGCAGTTGCAATGGTTAGCAATACTGAGTTTATAATTTATTATCTGTCTACTTCTACATAGCAGTGGCTGTGGCGGCAGTGGTAATGGTGGCGATGGTGGCAGCGGTGCCTGAGGCGGTGGCGGTGTTGGGTTAGTAATAGTGGTGGAAGATCTGATGGCGATGTTGGAAGTGGAGGTAGGGGCGGCGGTGACAGTGGAGACGGTGGAGATGGTGGTGGCGGCGGCGGCAGTAGAGCTGGTAGTCACCGCAGAAACGGCGGTGTTAGCAATAACTCTTGCAACACGTTTTCAGCGCGGCCATCTCTGAACCTTCCCCAGTATTATTCGTATTCGCAGCTAACGGACTCATGCTGATCGCTGTGCATCCGGTTTCATCATCCCTACCTCACTATTCATTCAACCTTTTCCCCCTTGGCAAATGCTATTCATTCGCATCAGACGCCTGCGTTGGGAAAGCTGGATAAATTAAGAGGCAACTTCACAGTCATGCATTCACATTCGACAAGAGATTGAGAGTTCATATAGTATAAGGATTAATGTGATTGTAAGCTTTGACGAGTTTCCTTTTTCTATTCCTGTTCTATAATTTCTCACAGAAATGTGACGGAGAAGGGAAAATGGCTTTGCTCATCGCTTGGGTCGACAGGTAGATAAATAGTATTTTTAAGGAAGATTCTAAGGTCTATAATTTTATAAGTAATTTGCATTACGAAAAATAACTTGTTAATGTAAATAAAAAGACATTAATAAAAACAATAATATTAAAGAATATACTACCATTCCTTTTTGAATTTTGTATAAAATTATTTTATAATTATTAATTTCTCTCGTAAATCTGTTAGAATGTTTTCGTAAATGAAGGGGAGATATATGGAAGACATTTACTCCTCTGTAAAGATGTCATAGTTTCTCTTTCAGAACTTCATAGAACTTCGGGAAAAGAAGTTAACAGGAACTAAGGTACTACATTCAGCATTTCAACGTAAGACAGAGACAATTTTATACATTCGAAGAAGAATGAAGAATATTTATTTATTTGATCAGAATATATTATATATATATATATCTCATATATATATATATATATATATATATATATATATATATATATATACATATATATATATATATATATATAAATATATATATATATATATATATATATATATATATATAAATATATATATATATATATATATATATATATATAATATAACATTTCTCCATATATATATATATAAATAATTTTCTCCCATATATATATATATATATATATATATATATATATATATATGGGAGAAAATGTTATTTAAGAAACGCGCATTTTAATACGTATTTGTCATTTAAATAACCGTAGCTCTAATGCGGGAAGATGGTTGGTAGGCGTTCTCGGTCCACCGTCTCTTCCGCGTTTTTCTTCTGTTTACACCTACGATTAAATCTTAACTTATGACTTTTCTTGAATTGAATCTATTGTAAAAAACCAAACCAACGCATACATAAGTATGCGTTGTGTAAACTTGTTTCTAACAGGTAAAGGAAAAATACAGCACTGCAGGCGATGACAGAAGAGGAGGGAAAAAGAAAAAAAGTATGATAGGCGATGGATGACTTTGGTTACTGTCGCTGGACAATTATTAGCTAGTGTTGAGAAGAGTATTTTGGTGGCCTTCCAAATTAAAGTGAGGGGTTCACATTCATTGTAACATAATACAGAAGAAGCAATTGATAAGTATGGACACGAGTGTGAAATACATTCAGAGGCGACTTGTGAACAAATGTTCAGGGTAGGCAAAATATATTACTGAAAACTGAGGGATCAGGGGATTTGGCATTGGAGTTAAACCTCCCCTGCATTCATTATTTTTCTTTATAATTTTACTCAAGTTATTCAGAACACATCTTCATTCCATCACATTCCAAAGCAGTATTACCTGGGCGATTGTCATTTCAATAAGAAATTTATAATCTTAAGAGGATCAACTTTTCCAGAACAAATTTATGAAGGATGAATTCCATATGCAATTGGTTCCCTTTTGAAATACTTTCAGGACCAGTCTCTTTTCAGAAATCGTATATAACATTAATTATTGAAATAATATAGTACCCAGAATATTCTTAATGAAAGCCCGTTCAGAAACACCGGCTGGGAATAGCTGTTCTAAAATATTATATAACGATGCACTCAGTTTCTGTTGTGCAATTCCCATCGTTAGGGATGGTCTGGAAGGTTTTCTTCAAAATTCAAACCACGTAAATTATATATGAATCTTTTACGAACTAACTTTGACAACAGTGGTGTAAATAATCGAATGCATTAAGTTATGATTATATCGTAATTGATAATCTTAGAGATTTTATTACGTTCTGAAATCAAAGTTTCCTGAGGATGATTGAAGCAGATCTTGCTTCAGCGCCCTTTCTATTTGGGGGGTTGTCGTGATGTTGATAATTTATGATTTCGCCTTCTATCTAATCGCTTTCGTTTCCATCTACAGCTTTTTCGCCTTCCCCTCGCCCTGGGGCGTCAATTTTCTTGATAGGGCGGCGGCGGCGGCAGCGACCGTCTCCCTCACCCCTTCTGGCTGCCTGCCCGGGACCAAGTGACAGACACGCCATATTATCATCAGCATTTACTGCGAGGTTATCGCGTTGCTCGAGGTTCGGGGATCTCCCTTCCAGAAGCATCCAATCTGCTAATTCCTGCTCGTCTTCCGCTCGGGGTGGCCCGGACTTCACCCTCCCCTGTCGCTGCCATCGCCCCTGCCGCCCACCCCGCCACGCCCCCTTCTGTTCCCCAGGTTCCTGCCGCCCCTTCCTCCTCATCATCCTGTAGTTTCTGCCATCCTTGCTAACCTCACACTTCTCGTCTCACGCCATGAAATGTCCCTAGAATTGATTGATTGATTGATTGGTTGGTTGGTGACTCCGGGCTCGTCAACTTCTAAGGTCATTAGTCACGTAAATATAGTGCATATTTTGCCTCGAGAGGTGGCGGTGATCTTCCCCCGCTGGTTGGTGAGATCCGGGTCCGACTTACAGTTGGCTAACAGGGTTTCCCTCAACCAGATATCTCCCACCAGCGGGGCACTATCCCAGCCGGGAGAAGCTCTAACAGCTCCCGACTGGTCTCCCGACAAGTGGTAACGTGGTGCACGTAAGAGTAAGTATGTGCAAGGAAGAGGAAGGAAAGAACGCGCATGGTCCGTAGCCAGTTTGTGAAGGTACTGCTTCGGCATTCGTTTGGTATTGATCAGAGAAACCACGGATAATTACCGATCAGAGCAGCTGGCTAATCTCTATGGGATCTTGTGCTAAACCAAAACGTATTTAGACACTTATTAGGAACCTCCATGGAAACAAAATTATTAGTATAACAATGTAATCCGTTGTGGAGAACAGTAAAGAAGTGTAATACCTTTAATTAAGCATTACCATACTTGAAGTTTAAAAGTATAACCATTTGTTAATTACTAAATCATTTGATGACATTACTCCATTATTTACGAGAAAAGGCGACACTGTAATGTCTAAACCATGTCTAAAGCTCTACTACAGAATGCGAATATCATTTGACAGAAGAAAATCACTAGTTGACCGTAATTGATGGCACTAGTGCTAAGCAACCCACGAGGTTTGTTTCTTTTTTGATTATTTGCCCTTACTAATGCTCTGGCCAGACAGGAGCTTCTTTGCATTCGTGGCAGTGCATGCACGCTGTATCACTCCTTCATTTGCGGCAGAAGGGGGATAATCCTTATTTACTTAGCTAATATTTAACTTACAGCGAAGATGCCTTCAACCAGTGGTACTCAAATTGTATCAAGACTGTATTCTCAAACTTGACTAAAGATTTAAATGATGAAATGTACGTAAATTACAGATTCTTAAAATTATTGTGCAGCAAAAAGAAGTGCAAATTGCCAATTTTAATTTATTAAAACATTTCTTTTAAATTTACAGAGTAAATTATGTACAGTACATTAAATACAGAGAATAGGATAAACGAGCGAAGAAGAATGCCAATTTTGTGAAAAATAATCATTGAAAATCACATACAAAGCATTGCAAGAATTTGAAAACAAAGTGTGTATGTTGTACATTGGTTTTAGAATACCTTGAAAATATCCAGAGTATGTTGAGACTTCTCAGTTAAGTAGTTAATTTCTTCTTCAATAATTCCCATGGAAGTAGTTCCATTACTCCGCACTGACATAGGTGGTTTAGGGCAGCAATTGCTGTCATTGCAGTGCCTCTGACCGGGAGGTGCTAGGATTTGAGTTCCAACATTTTCGACACTATAGCTATACTATCACACTGTCACATTATAACTAGGTCAAATTCAGCCGCTGACTGGCACAGCCGATTGCACTGATCGGTAATTTTCCGTGATTTTTCCAATCAGCAAGCTAAATATACCGATCAGAGCAGCCGGTGCCTAGAATTCTCCTCCAGAAAGAGGCTGAATTTGACCTAGCATTCTAGGTAGATCCGAAAATTCCGCACCGTCGGGACTCGAAATCCAACGGCACAACGACGCTGCAGAGACAGAAGCACTGCTGGCTCTGAGCTCAACTCAGGTTTTTATTAATTTTTTAATGAATATAGTTTATTTGAATTGGCTTTAGAGCACCATAACGGGCCGTTCGTTGGTTGGTAGGTAGGTTTGTTGGTTGTTAGTGATTCCGGGCCAGTCAACTACCGAGGTCATTGGTGCTGTAAGTGAAGTGCATGTTTTTCCCCGGGAGGTGGCTGTAAGCTTCTCCCGCTGGATGACAAGATCCAGCATCGACCTACCCTCGACTAGCGGGATGTTCCTCACCCAGGTGTCTCCGACCAGCGAGGCACCGCCCCAGCCAGGACAAGCTCTAAGCTCACGACCGGTCTCTCGGCGTGTGTGGTAGTGTAGTGCATATTTGTGTGTGTGTGTGTGTGTGTGTGTGTGTGTGTGTGTGTGTGTGTGTGTGTGTGTGTGTGTGTGTGTGTGTGTGTGTGAGGGGGGAGGATAGGACAAGAAAGAGGAAGGACAGATCGCGCGCGCGGTCCGTGGTCCGTTTATTAAGGGTACTGCTCCGGCATTCCCCTGGAGTTGATCGGGAAAACCACGGAAAACTACCGATCAGAGCAGCCGGCCGCTAGAATTCTCCTCCAGACAGCGACTGAACCCGACCCAGCTGTCAAGCTCCTATCGAAAATCTTGCCACGGTCAGAACTCAAACCTAGGACCTCCCGGTCAGAGGCCCTGCAGTGACATCACTTGATGCACTGAGCCACCTCTCCCGGTCAGAGCTGGCCGCAGCCGCGTCCTTTCAGTCGTGGGGGCTGACGCGGCAGATGATCGCCGCTCCTTCGTCGCGGGCGACGCCGCATGAAAAATGAATCGCGCCACGCGGCCTCTGGATCAGCTGATGGATGGGCTGCCCCTGTCTGGCGCTGGGAACAATCTACTTTCCCCTGGACGAGTGCTCGCCGAGAAGGAAATCGACGACGCGCCGCGTACGAGAAAGCGAGAGGAGTCTTGTTCTTTTTGCTCCCCTTCTGCCCTCCTGAATAATCCATACTTTGGTGGATTCTTAGAATTAAATTTTCTTCTAGTTGTGTTGTTGAATGGAGGGAAAAAATTGTGCTGACGCTAGAGCCAATAACGGGATCTGTTCTCGTATAGACTTGTGTGATCCGAGGCAAACATCCTTGTGTTAGAAAGAGCCGAAAGTTATGGGACAGGCAAACGAAAGTCATAACAACAAGCCTGTTTATTAATTATTTGCCTTCATTATTTAGAGAATTTCTATATAATAAAGCAATATTCTGTTGCTATTGTGGATTAAAACGTTGCTTTAGTGCTCGTGAATTCTAGTTTGGGAAGAGACTTTTGAAACTTCCAAGAACATGTGTGTGTAAAGAACACTCCCTACCCTAAGGTCAGTGAGCTGAGGTAAACGTTCAGTGGCAGATTAAGAATCTGACAACTAGGGTGCAGATCATTGAAGGCACCACGTGGGGAATTTGTGGAAGAAAAGAAGATTCAAAGCCACAAACCTTCTGGTGCCTGTCACACTCGTTGCTCCATCATTCGCAATATCGTCTCTTCATGTCTTCAGAAGCACGTTGGCTTCTGCACACAGGAATCACGA
>BLKR01013156.1:0-13298 GCA_011170035.1 Teleogryllus occipitalis | reverse complement strand
AAAATCCTTAAATCTAAACTTCACTTATTTTTCCATCAAGGGGGATTGACCCTGAGTGCTATACGCGCAATGTTCTTGTCCGACATGGATGGAAGGGACTTTCAAGATGGGCTAGTACCCTTTCGCGGGCCCCGATAAATGGCACTGCGGACCGCCAGTTAGTCAGCGCTGCTTTACATGAATCCTCTAGGGTGTTTTCAATTTTTCTCTACAAAATTGCTCAACATTTTTGCAGTAATGTTTTTACCCAATAGAGCTAAGTATGCTTATAAAAATGCCGCAGATCCGATTTTCGTAGAATATTATCTGAATTATTGAAACTTGCAAAAATGTTAAAGTTTTTAAGTTTCTTGTGAAGATGAACTCAAATTTGGGCATTTCCGGAATCTCTCGAACATTTTCTTAAAATCAGCTCCAAATTTTTATTGAGACTTTTGATACGGTAGTGCTAAATGCGCTGAATTACATGGCATAAAAACAATTTTTTGTATTTAATTATTCTTCAAAAACTAAACGCATGCATTTTTTAAAGTATCTCTCACGTCATCAAAACCCACTACATTGCGAACATTTTTATTCTTTTTTGTATGTGCGATCACAATGGTGTCTTACAAAGTTTCTCGAAAACCCAAAAGATTTTTGTAAAACTTACCTGAAAATTGCGCATTTTCAGAAACGCCCAAATATTTTTTCAAGACTGACTCCAACTTTTTCAATGAAAATTTGCCTACGAGCCTTATTTTACTCTTCATATGATATTATTAAAGTAATATATCAATTCTACTATTGGGAAACCTAAAAGTTAAGAAAATGTGAAGAACTTTCTTTTAGGCTGACAGGTAGCACCTGGGAAGAGGGTGAGGCAATACCGAAAAGCTACTCTCGACTACAGATATTAGAAAACTAATTATGAAGAGAAAGCCTATGCCATTTTGTGGCATCACGAGTTCATTTAGTCAGTTTTATAAGCTGTATGTCATGAAACGCAGAAAGAGTGAGCAGTTTAAAATACTAAAGAATGGCATTTACATCTCTCATCTTGTCCTCTTCTTCCCTACATTCTGTCCTAATTACCAGACGAATTGCTAACATAAATCAGATATTGTAATTTCTGATCGGCAAATCATGAATCCTACTTCTGCAGAACAAGTAGATGAAGAATGAAAATGTATGCAATAACATATTTTCAACTGAAAACCTGGACTGTGATTTGACGGTCCCAAGGGAAGCTCAGTAATGACCCGTGTGAGGATGCAGTCACCATCCGGCCCAGGCGACGTCGCTGGGGTCGCGCTGATGGCGGAGGCGTCCGGCCCACCCACCGCTATTAGGCGCCTCGGTCGCTCTCCCCCGCCCTGCCCCCGCCCACCCCCGCCCGCGCCCGCTCCCGCCCGCCCCGCTTGCCCGGGCCCGCCCCCCCCCCGTCCCCGCGCTGCCTGCGCCTCCGCCTGCGCCTCCGCCTGCGCCTCCGCCTGCGCCTCCGCCTGCGCCTCCGCCTGCGCCTCCGCCTGCGCCTCCGCCTGCGCCTGCGCCTGCGCCTCCGCCTGCGCCTCCGCCTGCGCCTCCGCCTGCGCCTCCGCCTGCGCCTCCGCCTGCGCCTCCGCCTGCGCCTCCGCCTCCGCCTGCGCCTGCGCCTCCGCCCGCGCCTCCGCCCGCGCCTCCGCCCGCGCCTCCGCCCGCGCCTCCGCCCGCGCCTCCGCCCGCGCCTCCGCCCGCGCCTCCGCCCGCGCCTCCGCCCGCGCCTCCGCCCGCGCCTCCGCCCGCGCCTCCGCCCGCGCCTCCGCCCGCGCCCCCGCCCGCGCCTCCGCCCGCGCCTCCGCCCGCGCCTCCGCCCGCGCCTCCGCCCGCGCCTCCGCCCGCGCCTCCGCCCGCGCCTCCGCCCGCGCCTCCGCCCGCGCCTCCGCCCGCGCCTCCGCCCGCGCCTCCGCCCGCGCCTCCGCCCGCGCCTCCGCCCGCGCCTCCGCCCGCGCCTCCGCCCGCGCCTCCGCCCGCGCCTCCGCCCGCGCCTCCGCCCGCGCCTCCGCCCGCGCCTCCGCCCGCGCCTCCGCCCGCGCCTCCGCCCGCGCCTCCGCCCCGCGCGCCTCCGCCCGCGCCTCCGCCCGCGCCTCCGCCCGCGCCTCCGCCCGCGCCTCCGCCCGCGCCTCCGCCCGCGCCTCCGCCCGCGCCTCCGCCCGCGCCTCCGCCCGCGCCTCCGCCCGCGCCTCCGCCCTCGCCTCCGCCCGCGCCTCCGCCCGCGCCTCCGCCCGCGCCTCCGCCCGCGCCTCCGCCCGCGCCTCCGCCCGCGCCTCCGCCCGCGCCTCCGCCCGCGCCTCCGCCCGCGCCTCCGCCCGCGCCTCCGCCCGCGCCTCCGCCCGCGCCTCCGCCTGCCCCGCCGCCTCCGCACCTCGCTTATGACACGCCTCATTTAGAGCCCCGCCAGGCCGCTCGCCCCCACTCGAAGGGCCAGCGCGACGGTAATTGCCATTGTCCTGCGACGCGGCGCCTGCAATGCCGGCCTGGGAACGGGTTCCGGGCTGCGGGCTCCGGGCTCGGGGCTCCGGGTGCGGGCGTGACTGCCTTTTTTGTTCCCGCTGCCAGTGTTAGCGTTGGGAATATCTGTGTTCTGTGTGTGTGTTTGCGCCCGTGTTGAATACGGGTTTCGGATTTCAAATGAAGGGTTGCAGCTTATTATCTGACTAGTAACAGGATTATGACCGGAGTGCTTACCGAACGTCTCGTGAGTGTATCATCAGTTCTTGAACTGCCTGTTGCAAGGTAGAAAACGTGCGCTTTGAGGCAAATCTCCCAACATAGAATTACTTTGGAGATTTTGCAAATATACAAATTTGTTAAATAAAATTTTGTAAAATAATCAATAATTACCTTGAAATAATCTTGTCATTATCTCTTCACTGGTTTCTTGTTTGGAACAATTTCTTTATATATATATATATATATATATATATATATATATATATATATATATATATCTTTGTCTTAAAAGTTATTTATTGAAGAAGTTGATTTATTGAAGTTATTTATTTAAGGTGACCTTATTGATGAGAAGAAAGAAATGGTGTGAGAGGGAAGTGCGAGAGACATAATGCTTCCGAATGAATATAGTTTACTTATACCTCAATTCATATACAAAACTTGATTATTGAGTGTTTCAAACTATTTTTTCTTTAGATTTTGGTTTAGTTTCAAACAAGCGTATATGCCACGTCGGTTAGTCGACTATGATTAACTCTGTCTCCTACAATTAGAAGGTAGGGATACTGGCGGGTGATGAGGATAGAATGTGATGATATCCAGTGAGAATGGGCTTGAGTGCTGATAGTGAATGTAAGTGCTTGCAATAGTCAAATATTTGAAACATATTTTATAAGAAAAAAAATCTTTCAATATGGTGGTTCCTAGTGATTTGTCTGCATTTCACTAGTCAGTAAAGATGATGTTTTGTTGTTTCAATTGTTATTGAAGCATATTTAAAATTAAAAGTATTAGTGGAAAACTGTATACAGTGAGGCAGTGAGAACAGTGAGATTTAGATCACAGAAAATTTGGATTCAGTGATTGGCTCCTAATCAAGATCTTTTAGACATTTGTGCATACT
This sequence comes from Teleogryllus occipitalis, assembly GCA_011170035.1. NCBI lineage: Eukaryota > Metazoa > Arthropoda > Insecta > Orthoptera > Gryllidae > Teleogryllus > Teleogryllus occipitalis. Next base: position 9,703 of record BLKR01013156.1, on the reverse strand, counting down.
CTTTACTTACTGTGTTGCTATTTCAAGACTGCGGCTGAAGTTCTGTTAAACAATATTTCATTGTTTCACTGTTGCTGAGTTTCTGTTAAACAATATTTGATATTTCATTATTTAATTTCATTGTTAAACAATATTTCATTGTTGTGAAAAGTATTTCTTTAATTTTCCGTAATTCTGTCTGAAATTGGGTAATTTGAATATTAAGTTAGGTTTTATAGGAGAAGTTTGAAACTAGAGAACAAATTTGTTATGGCTGTTAGTCCTGACATTTCTTTTGTTGATAATAAATGGATAAAAATAATTTTGCTTAACCACATCACACATGGGAATACAAAAGCGCCAATCTGGTATTTTTTTCCAATAGATTTTGCTTCTGATGATGTTCGCTAAGATTTGACTATGTCTCATTGTTCTCACTAGTGCGGTCTCATTGTTTCCATCTTCAAGTTCTCAAGGGTTTAGTGAGACAATTTCATTTTCAATAATTTAATACATCGTCAATTAATTGTTTGGAAAATCAATTATTGTGGTCAGATACTTATATAAGTATCTGAGAACAATATATAAAATTTATAAAATGTATAATAATTGCAGAAAATAGAAGAAAAATAATCAAGTAACTAAAAAAGGGAATGTCTAGCCAATAGTTCTAAATAATACTTGTGTGATCCTTCACGAGTATAAGAATTGTCCCAATACAGAAACATACTTTTTTTAATTGAGAGAAGAAATCTGTGTTAAAAATAGTGAATTGTCAGTCTAACGTGTAAATGTTTCAAATATTATATAAATAATTCCTTCGCATAGACAGAGAGCTTGGTCAGGTTAAAACCCACGAAATGGTGGTTGAAAGATCAATAAGCTAAACATTCACCTCTTGTCATCGAAATAACATGTGACTTTAGAGTTTCATATTTCGAACTTAGAACTATCATAATTTTTGGACTTGTATATGTGGAGTTATATGAATGTAAAAATATTTGCATGGAAGGGGTGGGGGAACACCCTAAAAAACTAGAATGTCATATATTCTCAGTTTTATGTGTTTGTTACTAAAAGCGTATAAAAATTTCTAGAAACGTAGAAAAATATAAAGAAGGAAACATAACTTTGAACTTAAACGTATGACGTGGAAAAATGCTACAGATTCCGTGTAGTTTTATTTATTATTTACATTTTAATGTAATTAATTCAAAACTTTTATTTTAAACAGACAAAGAAATGTATAGCCATTAAAGGTGCTCCTGACATCTGAATGCATTGATCGAGATTTTGATGTTTAAACACATAAATTTCTCGTAAGATATATTGAAGAGAATTCGCGTTTTGACAGCAAGCCTTAATTCAAAAGATGAAAAAGACGAATGTCTACTTTTCTCTGACGTGAATCAACAACCTTCTGATGTATACATGAATATGCTCCATTTTATAGAAAAAGACTCAAAACACGACAGAAAAATTAATTGAACTTACTGTTGATTGAGATAATTCGTGACAAAAAAGAAATGTTATTGTGAAGTTTTTCTCCGTATGTATCTTTAATTGTGGAATTTATTATTTGTAAATATGTTCACTATCAGCGCACTTGTGTTTAAATACCCATGATTTGTAGCGCTACATTTATTATATTATTATTATTATTATTATTATTATTATTATTATTATTATTATTATTATTATTTTAGTTTTGTGAGAATGTCAGTAAGGAAAATTTTAATCATGAAAAAACAACCTTCATCACGACGTCACTCGTGTCTTGTTATTAATCCTTATTATGGATTCTTTAGTGATCCAAAGGAACTTGAACTTAAATTTATAAATATTAGATGCGTAATGATATAATGATATGTAACTAAAATCGTTCTTCCAGAAATGTGTTTATCATATTAGCAAATCTGTGTTTGCTGCATAAAGAGTGATATGTCCAAAAATGACAAAAATTAGATTTTGCCTTAGCTGCGAGTAAGAAAGATCTTGTGGGCGCCAAGAGCAAAGTCCCAAATCAATTCTACACTGACTTACTTGTTTGTGAATTTTGCAATAGTCAGAAATGTACTACTAACATGCTGTGGGGTATGTGAGAAAAATATTTACATGTTGCAGTTTAAAGAGATCTCTGTCCAGATTTGGCTGAAAATGTATTAAAACTGGAGGATTGTTCAATAGCTAGAGAACCCTACACCTGACAATATTTTGGTAAGATAAGTCAACAAAACATGTAAAATACAATGGTAAACTTTTAAAACCGTTTTTCTCAAAACTATTACTTTGAACGTAAAATAATTTACGCAGTAAACACAGAAATAACAATGAAGTTGCTCTTCACAATACTTTTCTTTATTGATTTGCACTAATGAAGAAATTTGCTTGCTGTTGTTTGTTCCTTGAACGACATGCCGGATGACGTAATGTGTTTAAATAAGAACTAGACCCGACTTCACGGTTTTATGCCGGCCAGCAGCGCAACTATTTGACCCACCACCCGCAGGCTGGGAACGCGGACGAGTAATAATACAACAATTTCGCAGCGGCGGACGCAGAGCGAAATAACCTCCATCCGCCAATAACTGACCGGGTCGTGATGGAGGAGGGGGAGCGGCGGAGGAGTAAGGGGCGAGGCGGGAGCGAAGGGGGCGCGCCTGCGGCTGCAGGCTACGCCCCCCGGCGGCGCCACCCACCACGCAGCTGCCCCCTCCCCCCACGCCTCGCCCCGTCCCCGCTCGCCCCTGCCCGCCCGCCCGCCCGACCAGCGCGGTGAGGCGAGGCGCGGCGCGGCGGGGAGAGCTTAGCAGAACGTAATCCAGCACCGGAATCGGAGTGTACAACGGGGGTACTTGATACGTTTTATAATGATGCCTTTGATAATGAGGGCAAGTCAAACATGAACATTTATTGTAGTTTAAGTGAAAACAGCGTCACGAAAAAAGGATTTACGAAATAAGCAATCTTCAAAAATTCTTCTAAGCGTTACAAAATCTTTGCATCATTCACTTATTTCACCACAGTGGAAAATAAGAGTATGTGATACACATACGTTTCTCAAAATAACATATTTTCTGTTCTAATATTTCCACCAACAAATAAATGAGAAAGTTCCTCAGTTATTCAGTGCTAATCTGCGATCTTTTTTTGAGAATTGCGTAGAAATAATTTACTGATGGATTATTGAAATATGGGAGCAAAAATTTAAAAAACGTGCTACAGGGGAGAGATCTATACAAACTGATGTGCGATTCACAAACAGATTGAAACATTTCAGAAGTTTTTGAATGTTTATTGAAAATGAAACAGGCCCTCCACTGATAAATCTTATTGCGCACACGTTCGTTACAAGGTTGTGTTAACGGAATTGACATACTATATTTGAATCTGGAGAATGCACAGCATCAACTTGCATAATCAATATTAAATTTTGGATATTTTATTCTGAAGTAATAAAATGACATAATTTCTTCACAATTTTGATGTCTGACCTGTTTCATTTTTTGTGGTGAACGAAATTCTGCCCGTAAGAAAATTTTGAAAAACTAAACGTAGTTGATCACAAAGTAAATATGTACAATTTGATTGAAAAACTACTAATTGGATCTTTACAGAATTACAGAAACCAACTCTTGCTATTTTTCTTCTAACGAATCAAAACATTGTACTAACGAGATATGTGAGACAGCGAGAACCCTGTCAATGATATGTGTACAAACTCATTATATGAGTACAACTAGAACCTGATGTCTCGAATCTGCAGGAGAAAATAAAAATCTCAACGTATGATTTTGACAAATTGGAATTCCAGTTTACCAGAAGGCTAATGAAGTTGAAGTTAATAACGTCGACAATGTTTACCAAAACCTCTTCGTGTCGATCTCACACAGTGACAAATGTGGTAGGGGAATAGGGGGCAATGAGGGTCACTTTTTGTTTTTTCAATATAAATTTGTACCAATTGCTCCTATGGACACGTGTGTGGTGTTATGTCATATTAGTTATTAAGCTTGTGTTTTAATCACAAAAATTATTCCAAAATACATTAAAACTCTCTCAAGTATCGAATTTCCAAAAAAATTGAATTTGACCCCCATTACCGTCACATGCGAGTAATGGGAGTCATGATGTGGGCTCAGGTGGTCATTGAAATATGAAGCAAAATGAGCACATTAGTTCTTCAAACAGTATTTATTTACATTCAAAGGTTTGTACTTCTTCTGTAGCGTGCTAAGTGGGACACTACGTTTACGGGCAGCTCTGTGGATCTTGCACCTTCACTTATTGATTTAATAAGTGCTTTGCTGGTCATTCTCCTTCATTGGCCGTTCGTTTGCAATTTTTGGGCATCTGCTACCAAGCAAACTGATTCAGATTAATAAATTATTTTGTTTGTGGCCACGGCAGTCAAGCTGCACGTAATGAGAATCATTGGCCACCATTACACCACAAGCAGTACATTTCTACTATTACGGCTCATAACAAATTATAGAATGTTTTAAAATTACTCGCAATTGGAATCAAATGATTTGCTGAAGAACTTCCCTTCCAACATTTTGAATTCTTCCAGAAATCACCACGTTGACGTAAGATATAGTTTTGTAAGAGTCCTTTCTAGCATCAACCATTCACATTCCTGGTACGAACGCGATAATCGTCGAAATAAGATTTCTTTGGCTGCGACGATCAACTGGCTGCAGTTATCATGACTAATGGTAGATAAAAGAACGTTTCTGGCTTTCAGTGTGGTTTGTTTTACAATATTTGTCGATAATTTGCCGCTGACTCCCTTTACCTCATGACCTCCATTATTCCCGCTTCCCCTACATAATTTTATTGAACGGGGAACCACAAATAGGAATACCAATGTATAATCTTGCAATGTTTTATATTATATATAATTTATTTGGTCCCTTGTTATATTAGGCAGTCTTTTATAACTTGTAGTATACTTCCATTAGTACTCGTACACGAAGATTAGATATTTACTTTACGTGATAATTTTTTAGCATGTTTTTTTATTTATTAACTTGGAAAGTTAATAAATTCAATGAAATAAGTTCAAACTATAAACAATACAACATTTCGATGAATATTTTCTCCTCATCTTCAAGCCGTCTTCAATTAACATTTAAATCAAATAAGTATATAAATTATAAAATGCAATAATCTTTCATGCCAGATAAAAGAATATAGCATACTTACTTCTATTAAAGTATTTCAATACCATTGTAATGAGAGATTGTTGACATTAATGTGTTGCAGTGAAACATGATATAGTACATTATGAAACGATGATGTACTGATGGGTATCAATACAAGAGTGTGATATTACGATACGAGCGAGTATCGTAAACTTCACACGAGTGTACTAATACCCATTATAACGAGTTTCATACAGTACTTTTTATACGACTTATGCTAACTTTTATAAGTTAGACTTCTACATTCAATCGTTTCGTAGCAGTTAACATGCAGGATTCAGCCAAGGCTACCTAGCGGACCGCTCGCTACCCTTGCCTCAGATGGCTTTTGTGTTCCCATCAGCATGCGAGACTGTACAAAAGTTGCAGTAATAATTCCGACTCACCATTTTCGCTTTTTCTCTTATTTTTGGAGGTGCCAACTCCACTTCTGATTCACTAGACAATTTAGACTAAAGAATTGACACAAAATCACTTGCATTCAAATCTTAACGTCAGTCAAATGTTACCTCCAATAACTATCACTGCGCTAGTCAAATAGGATCACAGTGACATTACGGTTCAATTTATTTTAAATAATATTCCACGTAAAAAGACTAATCATAAAATAAATTAAAACTGACAAGCATAATACAATATTAAATGCAATTTTGATGTACACAATCGAACGAAACATTTTCTAGAAAGATTCTCAATGATTAATTAAGTGTAAATACTTGGTTTGTAAACTTCTCTGTGATTGGTTAACTCTGTATCGTAATGAGTAGTACCATTATGCAACGGGTTGCAGCCATCAAATGACAGAATTATACAATGGAAATAGAAAAATATCTTTAAAAACGTTGGGTGCATCGCACGAGTCAATGGACGTAGTTGCTGTACTGTGTGGTATCACAGTGAAAGAACAACGGGGTTATTTCATTCAAGGAGGGAAGGGGAAAGGGAAATGACGTTTGGAACGTCATATCTTATATTTAACAGAGTTTTGAATGATTTTTTTTCATTTCTTTACAATATTATAGTTTTATTTTTTGAAATGTATTCCATGTGTACAATTAAACTGGTGAATCCAAAAGTAGATTTTAAATATTTCTAGCTTACGGTTCGTACGTTATTTATGATATTTATGAGAATTCTGTATCATATTTTTTTAGCTATTTACATGTATTCTTGTTTGAATTTATGAAGTATGTTATCATATGTAAATGTAAATTGGTTACATTTAACAACAGAATTTAATATATTTCTAAGTGTGTTATTAATTATGAAATATTTTTAATGTTCGAACCAAATTTATGAAATCAAATAAATCACCGCAATTCTCGCGCTGAACCCAGCCCAGACGTTTTCATTAGCGTTAGTAATTTGCTCAAGAGATTTTCCGTAGTCGAGGATAGACTAAGAGTGATTTGCCTATGAGAGGCAACGATCGACTAATGCGTAGGAATTTGGTAGAGGGTTTTGTCCCTTGTAAACAAAGTGCTTCCTTGTGTATACGGAAATTTGAAACACTTTTCAAAGAACATTAAAATTGCATGAAAGCGAGTAGTAAGAGCTCTTCTATCTTTGCCGTATTTTGTTATCTATCTGAATGCAAATTCATCACATACATAGGGAACATCGATATCTGATGTGGGATTTGAACTCTCAACCCTAGCAAAGAGCGATTGACACTGCAACCATCAATGGTTTTCGTCGACAATTAATTATTATTCATCAATCTAATATGTCATGTTATAAGTGACACGGTACCCTAAGTGAATGGAAAGCACTCCGTTTATTTCGATTGTTCGGTTCCGGAAGCTCTGTGTCCCTTACGCGCAGACAGACAAGAAAGTAAATGGGGAGGTAAGGGGAAGAAATTGACGCAAATGTCTCGCTGAGAGTTAGTGGTTAGAAATTTAGTTAGAAAATAAGAGTTTATCATAAAGGAAATGGAATTAGTTGTAATAAAAAATATAACAGCTCAGAAACTGAAAGAAAATATCAAACAAGTCCAAAGAATTGGTAGTACATTTAATTTTCAGATTATTGTTGTCAGTATTTAAACTGTTTTAAGTAAAGATAACTTTCATTTTCGTAAAATTCAATATGAAAAACTTTAATTTGCAATTGCCAGTGATTATTTTTGTGTCAAAATCCAAAATAATTGCTGAGGAAAGAAGTTGGTAATTGTTAAATAAAGATGCACCAAGGAGCTTGACGAGATGAATAAAAAGACAATGCATGGACTTTCTTGACATTAATTCAGTGTAGTGTAAATATGTGAGTTTCAAAATTCAAGAGTGAGATAAATATTTTCAAATCAAGTGAGATATTTTTGTTTGTTTGTTCCGCATTTTTAACTTTAAAATTTACAGTCATTACGTACTAAATTTTAATTTTTCGGACTGATTCAAGATGATTAAACAACTCCAAAATTTAATAATTTGATCATAATTTGGGTTGTAATATTTGTTGGTTTGTTTATGTATTTTATTTTTTTTATTTATTTTATTTATTTTACGTCAAAAAAACAGTTAAAAACTGCGTATGACGTGCTATGGGGAAAAGTGAATTGTGTGCACATTTTCAAAATTCTGTGATCCCTACACTAAGTCATATACTACTTAAATTTTGAATTTTTGAAAGGGAGAAAAAAAAATCCCATGTAATAAAATCTATTTTTAAGGATAAACAAGCAATAAATTTTGAATTTTGAAAGGGAGAAAAAAAATGTAGTAGTTTGACATTCACATTCAGTTTGATATTGAGAAGGGTTTGATGTAATGTAGAAAAATTTCACCTCATGACGATTCTAGCAAAAAGTTTCTTACGAAGAAGCTACGCTGGATTACCAATCGAAAGTACGTATTTAAATGATTTATATTATGTTCATGTTCATAATTATAATACTCATTTTAATGATTGCATTCTAATATTGCAAATGTACCGTCATTTGTATAGAGTAAGGTAATATCATCCTTAAAAATGCGTGTAAACCATATTCCTCGCAGAGTTTTTAAAAATTTACTACATTCGTGTTTAGAACTTGACTGATTCATTTGTTCGTTCACTTATAGGTATTTCTGCAAATTTCGATTCACGACAAATTGTCGAGCCAGCTTGTATCCCCCTAACCGCCGGTCGTTAACATGACTATGACGTAGGAGTCGAAGAATCCACTCACAAGAAGAATTCAAATTACAGGATGGGTTAAGCGAAAGAACTGACCGACTCAGCCATTTCATCCATAACAGGCGAACGTCATTTCAGTTTAGCTTGAGGGTGTCGACCAAATAGGCTGTGTCAAAAAACGAAACTAATCACTACCTGCACACATTCCAGCTCGCGCATATTGACACGTTCGTCTTTGTATAATAAGTATGTTCACTGTTTCTCCGTACCGCACTAAATTATTTGCATCAGATGCAGACCTGAGGAAAGTGTTATGAGGAGGTGAGAAGAACTCTGAAACGAGCATGTTCGTTTTCAGTTGGTGTAAACTCGTCGTTTTCCTTATTGTGATTAGGGGAACTTTGCGGTCCCTCGCGTGCATTTTTTTGGACCTCCCTCCGCTTGCTCCGGTCCCATACTAACTAGCGTGCGTGCGAGGTTCGTGTCTTTAATGGAGAAAAGCAGTTTACTCTCTCGTGACAGGTTGCAGAGTAAACAGAGGCTTTGATATGTGGGTAGTTATCACGCGGGATGTCTAGTTTTGCTGAGGGGCAAGAAATGGTTTACAAATGTCAATGCACGACGTGGAGTTCTTACATAGTGATAAAATGGCTACAATACATTTAATTTGGAGAATATACTCGTATATATATATATATATATATATATATATATATATATATATATATATATATATATATATATATATATATATATATTTGCAGATAAAGTACAAAAATCGTATAATCGTAAAATCTTTGGAATAAAAAGTTTTTTTCTATAACAATACAATTTTTTACTTCAGTAAAATATACTTCAATAAAATAAACTAGTGGTGCTACAACAGTAGATACTTTTTCGCATGATTTATAACTGCATCATTTCAAGCATACGATACATACAAGAAAGGATAATTTCACATATAAATTGAACATCCACATCTAAAGGCCATCCAATATATCGCATTATGAATGCATTCGAAATTACGATATCATTACTTCTTCCATATCCTTATATACATTTTTCCCGATTTCAATAAAGGTGAATATACCATTTTATTGAACGTAAGAAACATTGTAACATTAACGTGAAGTAAATGAAGCCGCGCTTTCTTATCTCTCCCATTATGTCGCCGTTTGACAATGAACATCTCAGTTATACATTTGTCCTTTCACATTGTTTACATTGAAATAAACGTGTAAATTTCTGGCAAATACTAGAAAAGTTTTCAACGCTTAGCACTAATGAGCACTAATCCTATGGAACACAAAAGGTAACTTAAAACACATTATAATAAGTTTACAATTATTATAATACATTATTTATTATTTTATTTTTACGTAAATAACGTTTATGTGTCT
>BLKR01013155.1:0-13316 GCA_011170035.1 Teleogryllus occipitalis | reverse complement strand
GATCGAACCAGGGACCTTTAGATCTTCAGTCTAACGCTCTCCCAGCTGAGCTATTTCGGCTCGTATGCGACTATCCTGAGTGCAGAAGATTCTTCAAGCCTTGTGGAAGTTTTACATAAAGTAATTCTACACCGCGAGACATGCGACTTTACAGCCCCTTCTAAGGAAGTCCTAAAAGATTACATTCGTGCTTAAAAACCCACATCTTCAAACGGTTTGTAACCTGAAAACTGGAGAACTACACACTGATTCGCTGCCCATTCTTCCGATAAAACTCAACCAGTAAAATGTTTTGCCGAAACCCGGGATCGAACCAGGGACCTTTAGATCTTCAGTCTAACGCTCTCCCAGCTGAGCTATTTCGGCTCGTATGCGACTGTATTCAGTGCAGAAGATTCTTCAAGCCTTGTGGAAGTTTTACATAAAGTAATTCTAAACCGCGAGACATGCGACTTTACAGCCCCTTCGAAGGAAGTCCTAAGAAGATTACATTCGTGCTTAAAAACCTACATCTTCAAACGGTTTGTAACCTGAAAACAGGAGAACTACACACTGATTCGCTGCCCATTCTACCGATAAAACTCAACCAGTAAAATGTCTTGCCGAAACCCGGGATCGAACAAGGGACCTTTAGATATTCAGTTTATCGCTGTCCCAGCTGAGCTATTTCGGCTCGTATGCGACTATCTTCTGTGCAGAAGTTTCTTCAAGCCTTGAGGAAGTTTTACATAAAGTAATTCTACACCGCGAAACATACGACTTTACAGCCCCTTTGTAGGAACTCCTATAAAGATTACATTCGCGCTTAAAAACCCACATCTTCAAACTGTTTGTAACCTGAATACTGGAGAACTACACACTGATTCGCTGCCCATTCTACCGATAAAACTCAACCAGTAAAATGTCTTGCCGAAACCCGGGATCGAACCAGAGACCTTTAGATCTTCAGTCTAACACTCTCACAGCTGATCTATTTGGGCTCGCATGCGACTATCTTTACCCCAGAAGGTTCTTCAAGCCTTAAAGAAGTTTTACATAAAGTTTTTCTACACCCCGAGACATGCGTCTTTACAGCCCCTTCTAAGGAAGTCCCAAGAAGATTACATTAGTGCTTAAAAGCCCACATCTTAAACGGTTTGTAACCTCAAAACTGGAGAACTACACACTTATTCGCTGCCCATTCTACCGATAAAACTCAACCAGTAAAATGTCTTGCCGAAACCCGGGATCGAACCAGGGACCTTTAGATTTTCAGTCTAACGCTCTCCCAGCTGAGCCATTTCGGCCCGTATGCGACTATCGTCAGTGCAGAAGATTCTTCAAGCCTTGTGGAAGTTTTACATAAGGTAATCCTTCACTCCGAGACATGCGACTTTACAGCCCCTTCGAAGGAAGTCCTTAAAAGATTACATTCCCGTTTAAAATCCCACATCTTCAATCGGTTTGTAACCTGAAAACTGGAGAACTACACACTGATTCGCTGCCCATTCTACCGATAAAACTCAACTAGTAAAATGTTTTGCCGAAACCCGGGATCGAACCAGGGACCTTTATACCTTAAGTCTAACGCTCTCCAAGCTGATCTATTTCGGCTCGTATGCGACTATCTTCAGTGCAGAAGATTCTTCAAGCCTTGAGGAAGTTTTACATAAAGTAACTCTACACCCCGGGACATGCGACTTTACAGCCCCTTCGAAGGAAGTCCTAACAAGATTACATTCGTGCTTAAAAACCCACATCTTCAAACGGTTTGTAGCCTGATAACTGGAGAACTACGCACTGATTCGCTGCCCATTCTACCGATAAAACTCAACCAGTAAAATGTGTTGCCGAACCCGGGATCGAACCAGGGACCTTGAGATCTTCAGTCTAACGCTCTCCCAGCTGAGCTATTCCGGCTCGTATGCAACCATCTTCAGTGCAGAAGGTTCTTCAAGCCTTGAGAAAGTTTTACATAAAGTAGTTCTACACAACGTGAAATGAGACATTACAACCACTTGGAAGGAAGTCCTAAGAAAACTACATTCGCGCTTAAAAACCCACATCTTCAAATGGATTTTAACCCGCAAACTGGAGAACTACACACTGATTCGCTGCTCATTCTACCGATAAAACTCAACCAGTAAAATGTCTTGCCGAAACCCGGGATCGATCCAGGGACCTTTAGATCTTCAGTCTAACGCTATCTCAGCCGAGCTATTTCGGCTCGTATGCGGCTATCCTGAGTCCAGAAGATTCTTCAAGCCTTGTGGAAGTTTTACATAAAGTAATTCTACACCCCAAAACATGCGACTTTACAGCCCTTTCTAAGGAAGTCCTAAGAAGATTACATTAGTGCTTAAAAACCCACATCTTCAAACGGTTTGTAACCTGAAAACTGGAGAACTACACACTGATTCGCTGCACATTCTACCAATAAAACTCAACATGTAAAATGTCTTGCCGAAACCCGGGATCAAACCAGGGACCTTTAGATCTTCAGTCTAACGCTCTCCCAGCTGAGCTTTTTCGGCTCGTATGCGACTATCCTCAGTGCAGAAGATTCTTCAAGCCTTGTGGAAGTTTTACATAAAGTAATTCTACACCGCGAGACATGCGACTTTACAGCCCCGTCTAAGGAAGTCTTAAGAAGATTACATTTGCGCTTAAAAACACACATCTTCAAACGGTTTGTAACCTGATAACTGAATCTCTACACACTGATTAGCTGGCCATTCTACCGATAAAACTCAACCAGTAAAATGTATTGCCGAAACCCGGGTTCGAACCTGAGGCCTTTTGATCTTTAGTCTCTCGCTCTCGCAGCTGATCTATCTCGGCTCGCTTGCGACTATCTTTAGTGCAGAAGATTCTTCAAGCCTTGAGGATGTTTTACATAAAGTAATTCTACACCGCGAGACATGCGACTTTACAGCCCCTTCTAAGGAAGTCCTAAGAAGATTACATTAGTGCTTAAAAACCCACATCTTCAAAAGGTTTGTAACCTGAAAACTGGAGAACTACACACTGATTCGCTGCCCATTCTACCGATAAAACTCAACCAGTAAAATGTCTAGCCGAAACCCGGGATCGAACCACGGACCTTTAGATCTTCAGTCTAACGCTCTCCCAGCTGAGCTATTTCGGCTCGTATGCGACTATCTTCTGTGCAGAAGTTTCTTCAAGCCTTGAGGAAGTTTTACATAAAGTAATTCTTCACCGCGAGACATGCGACTTTACAGCCCTTTCGAAGGAAGTCCTAAGAACATTACATTCACGCTTAAAAACACACATCGTCAAACGGTTTGTAACCTGAAAACTGGAGAACTACACACTGATTCATTGCCCAGTCTACCGATAAAACTCAACCAGTAACATGTCTTGCCGAAACCCGGGATCGAACAAGGGACCTGTAGATCTTTAGTCTAACGATCTCCCAGCTGAGCTATTTCGGCTCTTATGCGACTATCTTCTGTGCAGAAGTTTCTTCAAGCCTTGAGGAAGTTTTACATAAAGTAATTCTACACACCGAGGCATGCGAATTTACAGACCCTTCGAAGGAAGTCCTAAGAAGATTACATTCGCGCTTAAAAATCCACTTCTTCAAACGGTTTGTAACCTGAATACTGGAGAACTACACACTGATTCGCTGCCCATTCTACGGATAAAACTCAACCAGTGAAATGTCTCGCCGAAACCCGGGATCGAACCAGGGACTTTTAGATCTTCAGCCTAACGCTCTCCCAGCTGAGCTATTTAAGCACCTATGCGACTATCTTCAGAGCAGAAGATTCTTCAAGCCTTGAGGAAGTTTTACATAAAGTAGTTCTACACCCAGTAACAGTCGACTTTACAGCCCCTTCGAAGGAAGTTTTAAGAAGATTACATTCGCGCTTAAAAACCCACATCTTCAAACGGTTTGTAACCTGAAAACTGGAGAACTACACACTGATTTGCTGCCCATTCTACCGATAAAACTCAAACAGTAAAATGTCTTGCCGAAACCCGGGATCGAACCAGGGACCTTTAGATATTCAGTTTATCGCTGTCCCAGCTGAGCTATTTCGGCTCGTATGCGACTATCTTCAGTGCAGAAGATTCTTCAAGCCTTGAGGAAGTTTTAAATAAAGTAATTCTACACCCCAAAACATGCGACTTTACAGCCCCTTCGAAGGAAGTCCTAAGAAGATTACATTCGCGCTTAAAAACAGACATCTTCAAACTGTTTGTAACCTGACTACTGGAGAATTACACACTGATTCGCTGCCCATTCTACCGATAAAACTTAACCAGTAAAATGTCTTGCCGAAACCCGGGATCAAACAAGGGACCTTTATACCTTCAGCCTAACGCTCTCCCAGCTGAGCTATTTCGGCTCGTATGCGACTATCTTCAGTGCAGAAGATTCTTCAAGCCTTGAGGAAGTTTTACATAAAGTAATTCTACACCACAAGACATGCCAGTTTACAGCCCCGAGACATGCGGCTTTACAGCCCCTTCGTAGAAAGTCCTAATAAGATTACAGTCGCGCTTAAAAACCCACATCTTCAAACGGTTTGTAACCTGAAAACTGGAGAACTACACACTGATTAGCTGCCCATTCTACCGATAAAACTCAACCAACAAAATGTATTGCCGAAACCCGGGATCGAACCAGGGACCTTTAGATCTTCAGTCTAACGCTCTCACAGCTGATCTATTTTGGCTCGCTTGCGACTATCTTCAGTGCAAAAGATTCTTCAAACATTGAGGAAGTTTTACATAAAGTAATTCTACACCGCGAGACATGCGACTTTACAGCCCCATCGAAGGAAGTCTAAGAAGATTACATTCACGTTAAAAAACCCACATCTTCAAACGGTTTGTAACCTGAAAACTAAAGAACTACACACATATTCGCTGCCCATTCTACCGATAAAACTCAACCAGTAAAATTTCTTGCCGAAACCCGGGATCGAACCAGGGACCTTTAGATCTTCAGTCTAACGCTCTCCCAGCTGAGCTATTTCGGCTCGTATGCAGCTATCTTCGGTGCAGAAGTTTCTTCGAGCCTTAAGGAAGTTTTACATAAAGTAATAATACACCCCGAGACATGCGACTTTACAGCCCCTTCGTAGGAAGTCCTAAGAAGATTACATTCGCGCTAAAAACCCACATCTACAAACGGTTTGTAACCTGAATAGTGGAGAACTACACACTGATTCGCTGCCCATTCTACCGATAAAACTCAACCAGTTAAATGTCTCGCCGAAACCCGGGATCTAACCAGGGACCTTTAGATCTTCAGTCTAACGCTCTTCCAGCTGATCTATTTCAGCTCGCATGCGACAATCTTTAGTGCAGAAGATTCATCAAGCCTTGAGGAAGTTTTACATAAAGTAATTCTACAACGCGAGACATGCGACTTTACAGCCCCTTCGAAGGAAGTCCTAAGAAGATTACATTCACGTTAAAAAACCCACATCTTTAAACGGTTTGTAACCTGAAAACTGGAGAACTACACACTGATTCGCAGCCTATTCTACCGATAAATCTCAACCAGTAAAATGTCTTGCCGAAACCCGATTTCGAACCAGGGACCTTTAGATCTTCAGTCTAACGTTCTCCCAGCTGAGCTATTTCGGCTCGTATGCGACTAACGTCAGTGCAGAAGATACTTCTAGCCTTGAGAAAGTTTTACATAAAGTAATTCTACAGCCCGAGACATGAGACATTACAACCCCTTAAAAAGGAAGTCTAAAGAAGATTACATTCGCGCTTAAAAACCCACATCTTCAAATGGATTTTAACCCGCAAACTGGAGAACTACACACTGATTCGCTGCCCATTCTACCGATAAAACTCAACCAGTAAAATGTCTTGCCGAAACCCGGAATCTAACCAGGGACCTTTAGATCTTCAGTCTAACGCTCTCCCAGCTGATCTATTTCGGCTCGTATGCGACTATCTTCAGTGCATAAGATTCTTCAAGCCTTGAGGAAGTTTAACATAAAGTAATTCTTCACCGCGTGACATGCGACTTCACAGCCCCTTCGATGGAAGTCCTAAGAAGATTACATTCGCGCTTAAAAACCCACATCTTCAAACGGTTTGTAACCTGAATACTGGAGAACTACACACTGATTCGCTGCCCATTCTACCGATAAAACTCAACCAGTGAAATGTCTCGCCGAAACCCGGGATCGAACCTGGGACTTTTAGATCTTCAGCCAAACGCTTTCCCAGCTGAGCTATTTAAGCTCGTATGCGATTATCTTCAGTGCAGAAGATTCTTCAAGCCTTGAGGAAGTATTACGTAAAGTAATTCTACACCCCGAGACATGCGACTTTACAGCCCCTTCGAAGGACGTTTTAAGAAGATTACATTCGCGCTTAAAAACCCACATCTTCAAACGGTTTGTAACCTTAAAACTGGAGAACTAAACACTGATTTGCAGCCCATTCTACCGATAAAACTCAACCAGTAAAATTTCTTGCCAAAACCCGGGATCGAACCAGGGACCTTAATATCTTCAGTCTAACGCTCTCCCAGCTGAGCTATTACGGCTCGTATGCGACTAACTTAAGGGCAGAAGATTCTTCTAGCCTTAAGAAAATTTTACATAAAGTAATTCTACACCCCGAGACATGAGACATTACAACCCTTTGGAAAAAAGTCCTAAGAAGATTACATTCGCGCTTAAAAACCCACATCTTCAAATGGATTTTAACCCGCAAACTGGAGAACTACCCACTGATTCGCTGCCCATTCTACCGATAAAACTCAACCAGTAAAATGTCTTGCCGAAACCCGGGATCGAACCAGGGACCTTTAGATATTCAGTCTATCGCTCTCCCAGCTGAGCTATTTCGGCTCGTATCCGACTATCTTAAATGCAGAAGAATCTTCAAGTTCTGAGGAAATAATACATAAAGTAATTCTACACCCCGAGACAAGCGACTTTACAGCCCCTTCGAAGGAAGTCCTAAGAAGATAACATTCGTGCTTAAAAACTCACATCTTCAAACGGTTTGTACCCTAATATCTGGAGAACTACACACTGATTCGCTGCTCATTCTACCGATAAAACTCAACCAGTAAAATGTCTTGCCGAAACCCGAGATCAAACGAGGGACCTTTAGATCTTCAGTCTAACGCTCTCCCAGCTGAGCTATTTCGGCTCGTATGCGACTTTCTTCAGTGCAGAAGATTCTTTAAGCCTTGAGGAAGTTTTACATAAAGTAATTCTACACCCCGAAACATGCGACTTTACAGCCCTTTCTAAGGAAGTCCTAAGAAGATTACATTCGCGCTTTAAAACCTACATCGTTAAACGGTTTGTAACCTGAAAACTGGAGAACTACACACTGATTCGCTGCCCATTCTACCGATAAATCTCAACTAGTAAAATGTTTTGCCGAAACCCGGGATCGAACCAGGGACCTTTATACCTTAAGTCTAACGCTCTCCCAGCTGATCTATTTCGGCTCGTATGCGACTATCTTCATTGCAGAAGATTCTTCAAGCCTTGAGGAAGTTTTACATAAAGTAACTCTACACCCCGAGACATGCGACTTTACAGCCCCTTCGAAGGAAGTCCTAACAAGATTACATTCGTGCTTAAAAACCCACATCTTCAAACGGTTTGTAGCCTGATAACTGGAGAACTACGCACTGATTCGCTGCCCATTCTACCGATAAAACTCAACCAGTAAAATGTGTTGCCAAACCCGGGATCGAACCAGGGACCTTGAGATCTTCAGTCTAACGCTCTCCCAGCTGAGCTATTTCGGCTCGTATGCAACCATCTTCAGTGCAGAAGGTTCTTCAAGCCTTGAGAAAGTTTTACATAAAGTAGTTCTACACAACGTGAAATGAGACATTACAACCACTTGGAAGGAAGTCCTAAGAAAACTACATTCGCGCTTAAAAACCCACATCTTCAAATGGATTTTAACCCGCAAACTGGAGAACTACACACTGATTCGCTGCCCATTCTACCGATAGAACTCAACCAGTAAAATGTCTTTCCAAAACTGGGATCGAACCAGGGACCTTTATACCTTAAGTCTCACGCTCTCCCAGCTGAGCTATTTCGGCTCGTATGCGACTATCTTCAGTGCAAAAGATTCTTCAAACATTGAGGAAGTTTTCCTTAAGTAATTCTACACCCCGAGACATGCGACTTTACAGCCTATTCGAAGGAAGTCCTAAGAAGATTACATTCGCGCTTAAAAACCTACATCTTTAAACGGTTTGTAACCTGAAAACTAAAGAACTACACACTGATTCGCTGCCCATTCTACTGATAAAACTCAACTAGTAAAATGTTTTGCCGAATCCCGGGATCGAACCAGGGAACTTTAGATCTTCAGTCTAACGCTTTTCTAGCTGATCTATTTCGGCTCACATGCGACTCTCTTCAGTGCAGATGATTCTTCAAGCCTTGAGGAAGTTTTACATAAAGTAATTCTACACCCCGAGACATGCGGTATTACAGCCCCTTCGTAGGAAGTCCTAAGAAGATTACATTCGCGCTTAAAAACCCACATCTTCAAACGGTTTGTAACCTGAATAGTGGAGAACTACACTCTGATTCGCTGCCCATTCTACCGATAAAACTCAACCAGTAAAATGCCTTGCCGAAACCCGCGATCGAACCAGAGACCTTTAGATCTTCAGCCTAACGCTCGCCCAGCTGAGCTATTTCGGCTCGTATGCGAGTAACTTCAGTGCAGAAGATTCTTCAAGCCTTGAGAAAGTTTTACATAAAGAAATTCTACACCCCCAGACATGAGATATTACAACCCCTTTAGAGGAAGTCCTAAGAAAACTACATTCGCGCTTAAAAACCCACATCTTCAAATGGATTTTAACCCACAAACTGGGGAACTACACACTGATTCGCAGCCCAATCTACCAATAAATCTCAACCAGTAAAATGTCTTGCCGAAATCCGGGATCGAACCAGGGACCTTTAGATCGTCTGTCCAACGCTCTCCCAGCTGAGCTATTTCGGCTCGTATGCGACTAACTTCAGTGCAGAAGATTCTTCTAGCCTTGAGAAAGTTTTACATAAAGTAATTCTACACCCCAAGACATGAGACATTACAACCCCTTAAAAAGGAAGTCTAAAGAAGATTACATTCGCGCTTAAAAACCCACATCTTCAAACGGATTTTAACCCCCAAACTGGAAAACTACACACTGATTCGCTGCCCATTCTACCGATAAAACTCAACCAGTAAAATGTCTTGCCGAAACCCGGGATCTAACCAGGGACTTTTAGATCTTCAGTCTAACGCTCTCCCAGCTGATCTATTTCGGCTCGTATGCGACTATCTTTAGTGCAGAAGATTCTTCAAGCCTTGAGGAAGTTTTACATAAAGTAATTCCTCACCGCGTGACATGCGATTTCACAGCCCCTTCGAAGGAAGTCCTAAGAAGATTACATTCACGCTTAAAAACCCACATCTTTAAACGGTTTGTAACCTGAAATCTGGAGAACTACACACTGATTCGCTGCCCATTCTACCGATAAAACTCAAACAGTAAAATGTCTCGACAAAACCCGGGATCGCACAAGGGACTTTTAGATCTTCAGCCTAACGCTCTCCCAGCTGAGCTATTTCGGCTCGTATGCGACTATCCTGAGTGCAGAAGATTCTTCAAGCCTTGAGGAAGTATTACATAAAGATATTCTACACCCTAAGACATGCGACTTTACAGCCCCTTCGAAGGAAGTTTTAAGAAGATTACATTTGCGCTTAAAAACCCACATCTTCAAACGGTTTGTAACCTTAAAACTGGAGAACTAAACACTGATTTGCAGCCCATTCTACCGATAAAACTCAACCAGTAAAATGTCTTGCCGAAACCCGGGATCGAACCAGGGACCTTTATATCTTCAGTGTAACGCTCTCCTAGCTGAGCTATTTCGGCTCGTATGCGACTAACTTCAGGGCAGAAGATTCTTCTAGCCTTGAAAAAATTTTACATAAAGTAATTCTACACCCCGAGACATGAGACATTACAACCCCTTGGAAAAAAAGTCCTAAGAAGATTACATTCGCGCTTAAAAACCCACATCTTCAAATGGATTTTAACCCGCAAACTGGAGAACTACACACTGATTCGCTGCCCATTCTACCGATAAAACTCAACCAGTAAAATGTCTTGTCGAAACCCGGGATCGAAACAGGGACCTTTAGATATTTAGTCTATCGCTCTCCCAGCTGAGCTATTTCGGCTCGTATGCGACTATCTTAAGTGCAGAAGAATCTTCAAGCCCTGAGGAAATAATACATAAAGTAATTCTACACCCCGAGACAAGCGACTTTACAGTCCCTTCGAAGGAAATCCTAAGAAGATTACATTCGTGCTTAAAAACCCACATCTTCAAACGGTTTGTAACCTGAATACTGGAGAACTACACACTGATTCGCTGCCCATTCTACCGATAAAACTCAACCAGTAAAATGTCTTGCCGAAACCCGGGATCGAACGAGGGACCTTTAGATCTTCAGTCTAACAATCTCCCAGCTGAGCTATTTCGGCTCGTATGCGACTTTCTTCAGTGCAGAAGATTCTTCAAGCCTTGAGGATGTTTTACATAAAGTAATTCTACACCCCGAAACATGCGACTCTACAGCACCTTCTAAGGAAGTCCTAAGAAGATTACATTCGCGCTTAAAAACCCACGTCTTCAAACTGTTTGTAACCTTTATACTGGAGAATTAGACACTGATTCGCTGCCCATTCTACCGATAAAACTTAACCAGTAAAATGTCTTGCCGAAACCCGGGATCGAACCAGGGACCTTTATACCTTCAGTTTAACGCTCTCCCAGCTGAGCTATTTCGGCTCGTATGCGACTATCTTCAGTGCAGAAGATTCTTCAAGCCTTGAGGAAGTTTTACATAAAGTAATTCTAAACCACAAGACATGCGACTTTACAGCCCCGAGACATGCGGCTTTACAGCCCCTTCGTAGGAAGTCCTAAGAAGATTACATTCGCGCTTAAAAACCCACATCTTCAAACGGTTTGTAACCTGAATAGTGGAGAACTACACACTGATTCGCTGCCCCTTTCTACCGATAAAACTCAACCAGTAAAATGTCATGCCGAAACCCGGGATCGAACCAGGGACCTTTAGATCCTCAGTCTAACGCTCTTCCAGCTGATCTATTTCAGTTCGCATGCGACAATCTTTAGTGCAGAAGATTCTTCAAGCCTTGAGGAAGTTTTACATAAAGTAATTCTACACCGCGAGACATGCGACTTTACAGCCCCTTCGAAGGAAGTCCTAAGAAGATTACATTCACGCTTAAAAACCCACATCTTCAAACGGTTTGTAACCTGAAAACTGGAGAACTACACACTGATTCGCTGCCCATCCTACCGATAAAACTCAACCAGTAAAATGCCTTGCCGAAACCCGGGATCGAACCAAAGACTTTTAGATCTTCAGCCTAACGCTCGCCCTGCTGAGCTATTTCGGCTCGTATGCGACTATCTTCAGTGCAAAAGATCCTTCTAGCCTTGAGGAAGTTTTACATAAATTAATTCTACACCCCGAGACATGCGACTTTACAGCCCCTTCGAAGGAAATCCTAAGAAGATTACATTCGCGCTTAAAAACCTACATCTTCAAAGGGTTTGTAACCTGAAAACTGGAGAACTACACACTGCTTCGCTGCCCATTCTACCGATAAAACTCAACCAGTAAAATGTCTCGCCGAAACCCGGGATCGAACCAGGGACCTTTAGATCTTCAGTCTAACGCTCTCCCAGCTTAGCTATTTCGGCTCGTATGCGACTATCTTCAGTGCAAAAGATTCTTCTAGCCTTGAGGAAGTTTTACATAAAGTAATTCTACACCCCGAGACATGCGACTTTACAGCCCCTTCGAAGGAAGTCCTAAAAGGATTACATTCGCGCTTAAAAACCTACATTTTCAAAGGGTTTGTAACCTGAAAACTGGAGAACTACACACTGATTCGCTGCCCATTCTACCGATAAAACTCAACCAGTAAAATGTCTCGCCGAAACCCGGGATCGAACCAGGGACCTTTAGATCTTCAGTCTAACGCTCTCCCAGCTGAGCTATTTCGGCTCGTATGCGACTATCTTCAGTGCAAAAGATTCTTCTAGCCTTGAGGAAGTTTTACATAAAGTAATTCTACACCCCGAGACATGCGACTTTACAGCCCCTTCGAAGGAAGTCCTAAGAAGATTACATTCGTGCTTAAAAACCCACATCTTCAAAGGGTTTGTAACCTGAAAACTGGAGAACTACACACTGATTCGCTGCCCATTCTACCGATAAAACTCAACCAGTAAAATGTCTCGCCGAAACCCGGGATCGAACCAGGGACCTTTAGATCTTCAGTCTAACGCTCTCCCAGCTGAGCTATTTCGGCTCGTATGCGACTATCTTCAGTGCAAAAGATTCTTCTAGCCTTGAGGAAGTTTTACATAAAGTAATTCTACACCCCGAGACATGCGACTTTACAGCCCCTTCGAAGGAAGTCCTAAGAAGATTACATTCGCGCTTAAAAACCTACATCTTCAAAGGGTTTGTAACCTGAAAACTGGAGAACTACACACTGATTCGCTGCCCATTCTACCAATAAAACTCAACCAGTAAAATGTCTCGCCGAAACCCGGGATAGAACCATGGACCTTTAGATCTTCAGCCTAACGCTCTCCCAGCTGAGCTATTTCGGCTCGTATGCGACTATCTTCTGTGCAGAAGTTTCTTCAAGCCTTGAGGAAGTTTTACATAAAGTAATTCTACACCGCGAAACATACGACTTTACAGCCCCTTTGTAGGAACTCCTATAAAGATTACATTCGCGCTTAAAAACCCACATCTTCAAACTGTTTGTAACCTGAATACTGGAGAACTACACACTGATTCGCTGCCCATTCTACCGATAAAACTCAACCAGTAAAATGTCTTGCCGAAACCCGGGATCGAACCAGAGACCTTTAGATCTTCAGTCTAACACTCTCACAGCTGATCTATTTGGGCTCGCATGCGACTATCTTTACCCCAGAAGGTTCTTCAAGCCTTAAAGAAGTTTTACATAAAGTTTTTCTACACCCCGAGACATGCGTCTTTACAGCCCCTTCTAAGGAAGTCCCAAGAAGATTACATTAGTGCTTAAAAGCCCACATCTTAAACGGTTTGTAACCTCAAAACTGGAGAACTACACACTTATTCGCTGCCCATTCTACCGATAAAACTCAACCAGTAAAATGTCTTGCCGAAACCCGGGATCGAACCAGGGACCTTTAGATTTTCAGTCTAACGCTCTCCCAGCTGAGCTATTTCGGCTCGTATGCGACTAT
>BLKR01013154.1:0-13319 GCA_011170035.1 Teleogryllus occipitalis | reverse complement strand
TTTTGAATTAGTATGTAATAAAATTTCTGTTTTCATCATCACATGGGTTGAGCCTATTGGTCCGTTCCGTCTTCAAGAGCATCCTTCCATCACGTAATTGGTCTGTCTCTACTCTTCCCATACGAGTTGTAGTTGTGGAGGATTTTTGGCATTCGATCTTCCGGCATTCTCATTAAATTCTCATGCCAATTCTTTCTCAATATACCTATTACTTCAGTTAGGTCGAATATCTTTAATTCGTCTCTGATGTCCGAGTTCCTTTTATGGTCCAGTATTGAATAGCCCGTCAAAGGTCTTAGAAATCTCATTTCTGTTTTCATTATTTTCACTCCTTTATTCAATGTCTTCAATCTGAATGTAATTGTTGTTAGGTTTTCTGTGCACATTCGGATTCATATTCGCAAAATAAAATCATATTTTTATAGTAAAATCATGTAAAATTATTTTTTTGATTTATTCAGAAAGGTCTACAATGTTCACACGCTCTTTACACATCTTCCTCTCAATTATAATTTCATAATTTCGTCTGCTGCTGCTTGGTTGCAACTCTACATTTTCACTCCTAGTTTTATTACATGGTTTCTTGGTGAATGTAACCGGCGAACGTGATGCTGGAAAGGGTAGCTCAGTGGGTTCGAAAGACTTCCAGATTTCCAGAATCCATAGGCAGCGCCCTCGAGCAGCATTGGGTGCTACGCTACCGATGACTGGTCGCTGCTCGTCCGGTAGTTTTCGATTGATTGATTGATTGTGATTCCGGGCGCGTCAACTACCGAGGTCATTAGTCCCGTAAGTATAGTTTTTTCATCGGGAGGTGGGTGTGATCTTCCCCACTGAATGGCGAAATCCAGCGCCTACCTACCGTCGACTAGCTGGGTTTCTCCAACCAGGTATCCCCCACCAGCGGGGCATGGCCCCAGCCGGGACAAGTTCCACGTCCCCAAAATTCTCCTCCAGACAGCGACTGAATTCGATCTAGCTGAAAAGCTAGTGTCGAAAATCCTGCCGCCGTCAGGACTCGAACCTAGGACCTCTCGGTCAGAGGCGCTGCAGTGACATCAGTTGATGCACTGAGCTACCGCTCCCGGTCTTTATTTTAACAAAACATATATTTTAAAATTGGTTTTGGTGCATTTACAATTTGGTATTATCATTCCGACACTCGCGCGGTCATTAGTAACACAAGTACTCGCGCGTTGGACTCCGTCCAACGCACCGAATATGAAATTTTCTTTTTTTTTATGAAAATCATTAATACACTTTTCTTATTATCTGTGCTTATATTATACTTGAATTACACTATGGAAAGAAACAGTAAATAATTACAAACCATATTTTAAGCTTCTATTGTAGTTCCGTCATTCGCACGGCAATTCGTAGCACGAGTACTCGCGTGTTGGACTACGTCCAACGCCTGCATTATTTAGTTTTCTACATTTTCTAATTCTTACGTTTTTGCACAGTAACGAGAGAAGCGCACGATTTTACTTCTGGGCAAGGCGACATATAAGTGCATAACAGAGATAAAAATGTTATTGATACCCTTCCCAGACACTGTTAGAAGAATAGAAGCATTGTTTTCATTCGTGGAAGGCTAACATTCCTTTTTTAAATAGAAAAGAAACTTCTGTTTGACTCTATCCAACGACACGAGTGACAGAATGTTGAAGTTAATGAATGAATGTTTCTAATTTTCAAGAAATTTTATATGGGTCAATATCCACATCAACTAGATTTAGGTGCATTGTTTAGGTTTCTTATTTATGATTTTTTATTATTAAAAACTGAGGTATTGATGACATTCTCTCAAGTAGGCGAGAGTTAATTATTTACTGAATAAGTATCATAAAATATTGTGATAAGAATATTATACAACCTTTCATCCCATTTGTGAAAATTATAATCAACTATAATTTTCGTTTAAGTTTGATTATTCGTTCTGCGACATGTGACAAACTGATGATATATTTAATAAGTACCCAGGGATTACGAGATAAGAACACTTTTCTTATTCATTACAAAACTGATCATTGTTGTTAATAGTGGACCATTGATTATTTAACATTGTGTTCTAATGGCTCTTAGATTGACTTTAGATAAAAGTGAATAATAATGTATTACGAAACGTATATTAAGCACTGGTGTGCACACGCGCATGGCAGGTATGGCAGCCGTTTTGTTAAACAAACCTGAACGATAAAATGGCACCGCAAAAGTCGAAAACTTTCGAAATATTTTTTTCTGCAGATTAATTTAAGAAAATGTAGATAATAAAAATTATAATTGTAATATTACTGTGAAATTTGCATTTAAATACTATTTCAATGGCTTTTGAAATCAAATGTCTGTTTGTAATACTACTCGTAATAATTTCAAACATTTCTATAGATGCTCCATTTCAGTCCACAGAAAATACCCATTCCAGGGGTAAGAAACTGAAAAGTTTTTCGCCGATTGGATAAACGCCTTGAAACTGCATTTACAGAGACCTCCAAAGAGCATGAAGTATGGAAAGGTACTTTTCTGCCTCTGCTTGATACGTGCATTGCAGAATTGACTGATGTTATTCTCTGGATTCTGCAGATCTTAACACTGAAATCGGAAAACTCATAGCATTTGCCCATTATATCGAGTTTCATGCAGTACGCTTTCTACCACTAATGATAATCATTATAAGTTAAATTTTGAACGGTAACGTCAACGAGATGACACAAACGGTAACTGCTGTCATGGAGTATTTGGTCAACGCTACCAGGCGGCAGTCTCCTAGATGTTCCTTGTGACATTGGGTAAACACGAGCACAATCCGACTTCAAACGAGCAGTTCAAGAATTAAGTTAGAATTCCATTAATTAAAGAAATGTCAAAGTATTTATTTCTAGTAAATGATCTTGGCTGTCCGGGTAACGCCACAGCGTCGAAGGCTGTGTTGCCAACATCTGCCAGCCCAGTCCTGAGGAAGACCACGACAAGACGGTCGAAACGTCGGCAACACAGTCTTCGACGCGGCGGCAACCGGACAGCCAAGATCATTTTCACTTTGGCCGCGGAAGCCTACGACTTTACTTATTTCTTGCCAGCTTAATAATTGATATATTCCCTTTACAGATTTTCACTATTGTGATTGTCTTCTGAGGTTTGGAAAAAGGGGTGAGAATGTGCGGTTTACCGTCAAAATTTCACGGGATATCTCGACCCAGTAATATACACAATTCAATGAAATATTTAATAGAATTATAACTGAATATTGATTACTTTTCAAGTGTAAAAATAGCTGTGATTGGCTAAACACGTGTGTTATGAGAAAGCTCTATCATGATGACTATAACTTTGCAACGAGCTACAGCCATCTAATAAGAGAATTATACTATGAGGGAAGAAAGCCCATTTAAAACTCACCTTATTCATGTGTACCTACAAAATTGTTCTACAGTTTGCAACTAAGAAAACTGAAACACGAAGTATTGCAGTTGGTTTTATTATTTAAAAAGTATTATTTTCTAAACTAAAAATATGGAAATTTCTAATATGTACTCAAACCATTATTTTCTATTAATAGAAAAACTCCTAAACAGACACACAAAGTTGGTAATAAACGTCTACTATGTTGAATGAAAGGAACTTTTAACGATCGTGAGTTAACTGTACCTATCCTCTCAATATTACGATTTCGTATATATCATTTGATAATTGAAATGATTGAAGGCGTTGTCATTGTTAACAATACTATTTATTTCAATAAGAGCAACTTTTGATGGCTTAGCATCATCAGTTTTCTGATACAAGAAAAATATAAACAAAATTAGAATTAACATAGTTACATAATTTAAAAACATTGTAAGAAATGGAAGGGGAAGAATTAAAGAAAGAAAGAATTAAAGAAAGAAAGAAAGAAAGAAAGAATTAAAGAAAGAAAGAAAGAATTAAAGAAAGAAAGAAAGAATTAAAGAAAGAAATAAAGAATTAAAGAAAGAAAGAAAGAATTAAAGAAAGAAAGAAAGAATTAAAGAAAGAAAGAATTAAAGAAAGAAATAATTAAAGAAAGAATTAAAGAAAGAAGGAATGAAAGAAAGAAGGAATGAAAGAAAGAAAGAAGGGGGTTGAGAGTTAGATCTTTTTGTAATATAGTAGTTTTTTAAATCTAAGCAAGAAAAAAAACTACTATACTACAAAAAGATCTAATTCTCCGCACCCTTCTTTCTTTCTTTCTTTAATTCTTCCCCTTCCATTTCTTAAGATGTTTTTAAATTATGTATCTATGTTAATTCTAATTTTGTTTATATTTTTTTTATCCGAAAACTCATGATGATGGCTACGCCATCGCAAGCTGCTCTTATTGAAATAAATAGTATTGTTGACAATTACAACGCCTTCAATCATTTCAATTATGTAAATCTCAACTATAACTCGCCACTAAACCAATATATCATTTAATAGGCAACTGTAATATTAGTGTCAAGACTGAGTGTGTATGATCTGTGTGTAGTGCTCCAAGGGCACACGAGTGCATAGTACTAAATTCATGTACTAACAGAGATGACCTGTGTCTTATACGACAGCTTGTTCTCTGTTCGTTTCGCAATGAGGCCGTTTCCGCTCCGAATAAGCTTGGATGTTTGTGTTTTATTTTTTATGTTTCCTTTGTTAACACACTTCAGACAAAAGCTACGTCCAAGGTTCTTGCGAGGCATCCTCGTAAACGTGTGTACACAGAAATTATGGCACCATTGAGAAGTCAGTGAAGGGTCTTTTTTAAGATATGTCCATTTTAAGGTTATATAAATAACGACTCTAGAAAAAAATGGTCCCTGGGTCGAGAGGATGTATTATTCATTGGGATGAAATACGTTGTGTATTGGAAGACGCTGGATTGTACATTAATTGTACTACATATCTTGGGCTGCAGTTTAAAATGTAGGCATTGCAAGGATGCGACATTCTTTTTCTCCGCGTTTCGGGAATTCATGTTGCTGTCGTTCTGTAGACAAGACACTGGTTTATGTTGCACGGGCGCGAATTATTATGAATTAACACGAACCTCTCGCGTCCCTGGATATTTATCACATGCAACTATAGACAGAGAAAGGAGTGTCTATGGTGTATTCCCGTCACTTCTGACCCACTGTCCCCCCCGCCCCTCCCCCTTCTTCACCCCCCCTCGTTACGTCATGACTTTCCCCATACGCACTGCCCTGGCGACTCCAGATTCGTATAGAGTATCACTCGTATAAAGTCCCGTCAGAGATACACCATAAGGAAGGAAAAAGCAAATTTTCCTGCTAAGTCTAAATGTCACTCATTATTACTTAATTTCGTGGCCGGAGCCTTGCTTTAAACACCGACACTAGTAGCTTGTGAAACTATATTTCAAAAGGTTTTCATTAATTTGGAACGTTACCCTAGTCCTCTTGAGTAAGTTGATTTCGAGCCATTGTGAATTCAGAGATACGCACATGATGATTTTCATTATAAAACCTTTTGCAATCATTTTTCTTCTTTCTTGGCCATCTTCAGTTACGTACAAATAACAGTAAAATAACCAATTAATGACTATTAGCATTGTTTCTGCAATGTACTCATTATTAGAAATTTTATCCACATTTTAGTTGGAGTGCATTCTATCTCTAGAACCGATCTAGTATGTGCAAAAAGTAATTTGATTTAAATTAATTGATTAGTGATTCCGGGCGCGTCAACTGCTAAGGCCATTAGTCCCGTCAGTGTAGTGCATGTTTTTCTCCGGGAGGTGGTGGTGATCTTCCCCTGCTGAATGGTGAGGTCTGGCGCCGACCTACCGTCGACTAGCGGGGTTTTCCCCAACCAAGTATCCCCCACCAGCGGGGCACTGCCAGGACATTCTTTAAGCTCCGACCGGTCTCCTGACGTGAGTGGTAGATCAGTTTGCGTAAGTAAGGGTTGAGGATAGGAAAAGAAAGAGGGGAAAAAATAGCGATCGGTCCGTGGCCCGTTTGTTAGGGTACTATTCCGGCATTCGCCTGGTGTTGATCGAAGAAACCACAGAAAACTATCGATCAGACCAGCCAGCATCTAGACTTCTCCAGACAGCCGCTGAACTCGACCCAGCGCTCTAGCTAGTGTCGAAAATCCTGCCACCGTCGGGGTACGGATCTAGGACCTCCCGACCAAAGGCACTGCAGTGATATCAGTTCATGCCCTGAGCCACCTCCCCGGTAATTTGATGTAAATATCAAGCGAATTTTAAGATTATAATTTGCAAGTGAAGTTTTTAGTTGATGGAACGATGGATTGTACGAGGTAATGTAGTGACTTCATTCCGATGTTTCTAACAACGTTTCTGCTGCTAATGTAAGAACCTATCACTTTTCCATATTGTGGTTTGAAATACTTTGCATTCCGTCTCAGTGCACGCGAGATAGTTTGGAAATAGTTTCTGCAAATTTTATGTGTCATATTTTGTGTGAGAAACAGATAATTTACATAAATTTTGAGAAAGAAACAGAGAAGTTTGTTCGTTTGGGAGTAATCATCCATTATTTTATTTGGATGTAAGTGGAAGTAAGGAAGTTGAAAACATGGCAAGGAAATTATCAAGACTTGAGAAGTTTAGAGACCAACAGCGGAATGTTTTCGTGACCACTTAAATGTAAATTAAGGCGTTCCATATAATTACGGCTGCGGTCCAGTCTTTGCTCTGATTAAACGAAGAAAATTGTATAAATAAAGTCTCATTTATGTCAAACAAGTTTCTTAATTTGACGCATGATGGACAGAATTATCACTTATAACTAGAACTATAATTTACGTGTTACTATAAAAAGTCATCTTTAGCGGTTCAAATGTACGATTAGACTCAAAAGCATAAAGGGTTACGTAGGATACGGGTTACGACAGGGGATCTAAAATAAAGGAAATTAGATTTAAAAATAATAGACAAGAATAATAAACTAGAAATAGAAAAAGTAATAAACCATAGCACTTTCTTTAATATTCTAAGTCCCTCGATAACAAGAATTAAATGTGAATTATGAGAAAGTGATATAAGATAGACAATTTAAAGTTTTATTAAATCATTCTTCTGAAATACCCCCTTTAAAAAATAAATGTTTTACATGCAGTTTATTGGAATTAATGATTATCAAATGATTAAATTTATTTTTCATTGATTCCTAATTTCCAATAATTATCTAGCAAGCATGAAATTTAAAACAGTTTTGCGACATAAACTCAGATTGCTTCAGTGGCAACCGGAAAAACTTCTTTGAAATTTCTAGTCATTGAAACCTTTTTGAATCCTACTGGAGACAATGAAAAAAACTAATATTCCCTCATCAGGAATTTCCTGTTACTTGTTAATACTACAATGCAGACTTCAGGAGTGAGATGCGTTTCGTGCGAGATTCGTGACTTGCTCGAAGGTGTCTGGGGCAAGTTTTCACTTTCCTAGTTGCCGAGAACCCCGAGAAAACTGCTAGAACACTCGTTGCCCATCACAAATTCCAATTGGATTAACCGTTGACCGGGTGTCGTATCTGCTTCCCAGCAGTGAAAGTTGAAACTATGAAGAATAAAACATATATCCATCCCAACCTGAAGAATTTTTTGAATACAATGGAGACATGCGCGCAACTACAATAAGTTTCTCCGAGTTTCGCGAGTGTTTCTCGCAGAAATGGTTGCCACGAGTTGTGACCTTCCTAGTCTCTGAAAACTTTTTCAGAATCTAGTAACCGACTGAGCTGGTTTAGTTGGAGCATTGCCACAGTCTTCGCAGAAACTCTGAATGGGAGGTCCTAGGATTCATGTTCCGATGATGGCGGGTTTTCCACACTAGTTAAATAGGTTGGTCGAAATCAGCCATTGTCGGCAGAAGAATTCTAATGGTCCAGCTACTACAATGATCAATACTTTTCACCAGGAGCGGTTGCTCAGTGCATCAATTGATGTCACTGCAGTGCATCTGACCGGGCGATCCTAGGTTCGAGGCCCGATGGCGGCAGGATTTTCGACACTAGCTTGTGAGCTAGGTCGAATTCAGTCGGTCTAGCGGAGAATTTTAGCGACCGGTTAATCTGATCGGTAGTTTTCCGCGGTTTCTCCGATCAATACCAGGCGAATGCCGGAGCGGTGCCCTAACAAACGGGCCACGGACCGGGCGCGATTTTTCTTTCCCCTTTCTTGTCCTATTCTCACCCCTTATACACGCACTTACACTAACATGCACCACACATGTCGGGAGACCGGTCGGGGACTTCGAACTTGTCCCGGCTGTAGCGGTGCCCCGCTGGTGGGAGACACCTCTTTGGGGAAACCGAGCTAGTCGATTGTATGCCGGCGCCGGATCTCCCAATCCAGTGGGGAAAGATCACCGCCACCTCCCGATGAAAGACACATACACTACACTTACGGGACTAATGACTTTAGTAGTTGACTCGCCCGGAATCAGTAATCAATCAAACGGTACTTTTCCGTGGATTCTACTATCAGTACTAGACGAATGCCGCAGCAGAACTTGAATCAATGGGAGATGGACCGCACGCGAACTTCTTTCCTCATCATTTCCCCTTACATTGACACATGCATTTACAGCTCCACCCTACCACACATGTTGGGAGACCAGTCGGGAGCTTTGAGCTGCACCCTGATGGGGCGGTGTCTTGCAGGTGGAGGTATCTGAAGGGTAATAAACCTACAAGCTGTCGTGTAGGACGGTGCTGGAACTCAAGTTCTAATGAGGGAGAAAGACCGCCATCTATGAGATGTAACATGCACTACACTAACAGAACTAATAACATTAGCAGTTAACGCGCCAGGAAACACTAATCAATCAATCAAAACCTAGTTGAGACAAAAAGCATTCCCAGTTAACGCGCCAGGACGCACTAATCAATCAATCAAAACCTAGTTGAGACAAAAAAGCATTCCCAGTTTACGCGCCAGGACGCACTAATAAATCAATCAAAACCTAGTTGAGACAAAAAAATCCCAGTTAACGCGCCAGGACGCACTAATCAATCAATCAATCAAAACCTACATGAAACGAAAAAAAAACACATCCCTCGGGAAGAATTTCTGTTGAACTTCTGAAATCTAAAACGGCGACTTCACCGAACGAGGCTGCACTAGTCTTTGGCGCGATTCGCGACTGTTGCCGGCAGAGTCGGCTGTGGCGGGCGGGGTGCGGCGTGGCGTGGCGAGGCGTGGCGGGGTGGAGCGGCCTGCGCACTATATAGGAAGTGGAGTGGCGGCGGTGGTGGCGGCGGCGGCGCGGCGCTGCGCGGGGCCCGGACAAAGACCAGAGTAAGTAGCGCGGCCTTGGCAGGCGCCGCGCCGCGCGCCACGGCCTCCGTTCGCCTCCGCCCCGCCCCGCCCCGCCCCCGCCCGGCCCCGCCCCCGCCAACGCCCCCGCACCTCCGCAGGTACACTTCGCTCCACATAAGATTGTTCAATAACTGAGGTCGGCCTCAGCGCCTGCCTGCTATGCGCTTTCCTGAACGACGCCTTGCCTGCACGGGTTTACAAACGCGTGGAACTGTCTGATTCGTTGGAATCATCCCTGGGGGTTACGCCCGTCAGGGTCAAGGTTTAAGAAATAAAATTCGAAAGGCAAGAAATTCAAAATGAAAAATTCAAAATGAAAAGATTCAAATTTCTAAGTTGAAGGAATAATATTCGATTTTCAACAAATTTAAAAAGGTTCCTTTCTTGTCTACATTTACTAATTGTACATAAAATTATATAAGTATTCATAAAAAACTCAAAGTTTTCAGACGTCGACAAAATTGGAAAATTTGAACGTCTATGTAAAGATTGAACGAACCTGTTTAACATCTAGATATTCGATTACTCTCAAGAGCTTCAATGTGTATGGGGGGTTCTCGTGTATAAAACCAACCCGTACTGGCCTTTTCGCGCCTTCTTGGCTTTGAACGTAATGTTTTGGAGTACTTATGAGCATAAAACACAAAATAACCTGGTCTTCGTCTGCACACTTTAACACACACAAGTTTGTTGTCTTCTACCTGAGGTAGGGTTAGGGTTATGGAGAATATCTATTGTCCCACTTGTTTGATTTTTACCGATTTCTTCGACAGTCGATTGGGCGACGTGCGACGTAACTTACATTGCACTGTCATTCCACTTCTAGCTTCAGGAATTAAAATCCTTGTTACATCTGGGACTACTTTGTGGCGGACTTACTGAGTTTGTGTGAGGATTCCAGTTTCCCGATTTCACTGCCATTCCTCCAATTACTCTATCTGCATACTCATTACTCATCACATCATAACACATACGTCTCATCTTATATGTCATTAGGAGCATAGTAGTCACTTTCAATGAGTGTTTTTTACCTGACCAATTCATATCTACAAACAGCCTTTATTTTCAAATGAACGGGCAATGATTTGCCTCTCATTTATGTAAGGTGGGTCGCCTGTTTTCTTAAGTGTTCTTTCTTCGGTCTCCTCTTTACCTATTTAGGTCCAACACACTCTTGAATTTTTATTGAACACTAATTCTGTTCGTCAATATTTTACCATATTTTGGCATGGTATACCTCCGATGGATAATCTTATTACCTTCTTTAAAAAGCTACAAAATCTTCTCTTTGTCACAATAAGATACGTTTAAAATAATTTCTAAATGATACATTTTTGTAAAAGGAGGCTGATTATTCCTTATTTTGCACCTTTTTGCCAAAATAATCCAATTTCAACTTACTATATTAAGTAATGGTGAGAGATAAGTGGTTGAAATTAAGCATTCAGAAGCAATGTAATATTGGTGTATTATGGGTCAAGTTTCAATTTTTTTACTCTAATATTAAGGGAGCTATTCAATGTTAGTCTGGAATTTTTTAACACTAATATGTTTTCGCAAAATTTGCTGCCTTATATACACTGTATATTAGTTAAAGAAAGATTGAAATTAAAATAATTGAGTAGAGCGTAAAAAGTTTTACATGTAAGCCCAGTTTTATTTGTTTAGTAATAACGGAAAGGGAAATATGTATACCTAAATTGCGAAAATCTTATAGCCGTACTGTTCAACATGACGCTGCATGAGGTGTAACAAACTGTTACATCTCAAAAACTATTTAATCCATGAAGCTACAACTTCACAAATTATCCTTTGAGACATGCATGACACAATTGTTCTTTGAGGCACACAACATTTCATCAAAATACAAAATGATCCAAATTTTGACCCATATCAGAAATATGGGCAATTGGTTGAAAGTGTACGATTACAAATGATTTCGAAAGCGCACGAGTCAAATTGGATTGGATTTTGTAAAAGTCGGGAGCAAAAATGTCTAGATTTCAAATGTTGCTAATCTGTTTTTTTTGAAACTATTTTTCATCAGTTGTTTATAGTTAAAATGTTGGAAACAGATTCTGGATCTGAAGAAAACATGCGGAGATGGTTCTTCTCCCTATACGCATAGAGGTTTTAATAAATAATGACTTTGACTAAATAAATCAAAACACTTTCACGCTTAATCTGATTACTTCGGGATTTAAACGATTCGTTCAAAAACTTTGAAAATAACGTTTTCTTCTCTCCGTCAAATCAAAAATATACTAATTAAATAATATGAATCAAATTAGTGTTTAATTATTATTTTGTAATTAATTAATAAATTTTAACTAATTAATAATTAACTAATTAATTGAAATATTCATTAAAATATACAAATATAATTTTAAATTTAAACAAAATTAATACATCCAATTAAAGATGACGTCTCGTTAAATGTAAGACATAAAAAATTTCTTAAAGAAAAATTTTGAGACTTAATATTTCAAATTATTCTTTTAATTAATTTTCAATGGAAGGCAACCTAATTAATCAATAATGCTTTCAGCAAATATTCTATATCTGCGTTATACCTCATCAAAATTTCAATATATTTCCCGTAAAAGAAATCTCACCATCGTAAAAATAATTTGCCTACCGAAGGGCAGCCCGATATTTATCCTATTTAACAAACAAACGGTCAACATTGAGTGTAGAAAATTAAAGAAAACATTGTCGATGTGTATTAATTTGCTTTTGTATATGCTATTTTCATTCTAATTATTAATATTGTCTATACTTTCAGGTAGACACGTTAAATATTTTCAAGGGTATATACAATCCTTTAACTGCTTCATGAAATATACACAGATGGTTGATCACAAAAATTGTAACTCCTGAAATGAGCGTAGCTTGAGCGTGAAATTTGTCAAGAGATTTTGTATGTTGATATGTTTGAATGATTACTCTTACAAGGTCATTGCTCATGTGGTTGTGGAACGGCGTCCTCTTAAATGTCGCGACTTCTTGGAGAGATCACCAGCTGTGAAAGTTGAACTTTTTGGGTTAAACTAGACTTACGTTTCACCATGCACCATCGTCGCCGATCAGGTGGAGGTCTTTGAGTGCTGCTGACTTGTTTAAGTAGTAGCAGTAGTAGACGCAGTAGTAGTCGCAGTGGTAGTAGTAGCAGTAGCAACAGTAGTAGTAGTAGCAGCAGTAGTAGAAGTAGTAGTGGTAGTAGTAGAGATAGTAGTGGTAGTATTGGTGGTAGTAGTGGTAGTATTGGTGGTAGTAGTAGTAATAGTAGTAGCAGCAGTAGTAGCAGTAGCAGCAGTAGTAGTAGTGGTGGGGGTAGTGGTAGTGGTAGTAGTTGTGGTAGTAGTAGTGGTAGTGGTGGTGGTGGTAATAGAAGTAGTAGTAGTAGTAGTAGTAGTAGTAGTAGTAGCGCAGTAGTTTTTGTAGTACAGTAGTAGTAGCGCAGTAGTTTTTGTAGTATAGTAGTAGTAGTAGCGCAGTAGTTTTTGTAGTACAGTAGTAGTAGAATAGCAGTAGTAGTAATAGTAGAAGCAGTAGTGGTGGTAGTGGTTGTGGTAGTAGTAGTAGTAGTAGTAGTAGTAGTGCAGTATTAGTAGGAGTAGGAGTAGTAGTACAATCGTAGTAGTACAATCGTAGTAGAATAGCAGTACTAGTAATAGGAGTAGGAGTAGGAGTAGGAGTAAGAGTAAGAGTAAGAGTAAGAGTAAGAGTAAGAGTAAGAGTAAGAGTAAGAGTAAGAGTAAGAGTCGGAGTCGGAGTCGGAGTCGGAGTCGGAGTCGGAGTCGGAGTCGGAGTCGGAGTCGGAGTCGGAGTCGGAGTCGGAGTCGGAGTCGGAGTCGGAGCCGGAGTCGGAGTCGGAGTCGGAGTCGGAGTCGGAGTCGGAGTCGGAGTCGGAGTCGGAGTCGGAGTCGGAGTCGGAGTCGGAGTCGGAGTCGGAGTCGGAGTCGGAGTCGGAGTCGGAGTCGGAGTCGGAGTCGGAGTCGGAGTCGGAGTCGGAGTCG